>JACEEZ010002511.1:17500-25473 GCA_016584305.1 Chionoecetes opilio | reverse complement strand
ACAACATCACAACACACCACCACAACACAACGCAAAACCCACTGGCGACGCACAACCAAGCACACATGAACACACACACGCACACACATGTACAAATACACTCCCACACGCGCACACAGACACACACACACACACTCACAAACGCACCCTTACATGCGCGCACACACACACGCCCACACATACACACACATACACACACACACACACACAAACAGGCACGCTGCTAAACTACGGGGCGCTGCCTCCATCTTCCTTCATCTTCGCTTCTTTCTCCTCATACAAGTCTTTGGTTAGACTGCACTTAGAATATGCCGTTCATATATGTAGCAGCACAAGCGATATATGTCAGTCTTACCTCTCCGTTCCGTTTTCCTTTTTCTCAGTTTCTCCCGTTCTCTTTGTTTCCAAAGGTGTTACTTTAATAAATATGACATCTTACAAATACATACATAATTTAATAACTGCCTGTTATATATATTTTTTTTTTTTTTTTTACATTGGAGCCTATAGCGCCTGTAGGCTGAAGGAGAGTCTTGATGTTGGTCGATCTCGCCCGTTAGTGGCGCAGGCTGGATTTTTATAGTGACACCTGTGGTCTTAGGTGAAGATCGCGTTTTCTATGTTTGGGTCTTCAGTCAGGATCACGCAGCCCCTAGAGTTTTCTCCGTCACACTCGCAATCGAAGAACTAGGTAATTGCTGCGTGCGGGTTTCTTTCAGTCACTCGACGACGGATTTGACAGTTGCTTCTTGGTGGGACTTGAACTCGGGACCTTCTTCTCCCCTACCAGGCTCTTGAAAGAGATGCCCCCGGCAGGGCAAAATACGGCAAATTACATGCATATGGCTACACAGTTTCTGTACCTGCTTTATTCCCTATTGTTACATGTTCTTTTCATATCATTATATTAACTATTCATGTAAACACTCCATATGCAAATATATCCTGTATTTTAATTTAATCTATTTTGTATATTATGTACAAGTTTTTCCATTTAAACCAAGAAAGAGAATCAATTGCGATTGTATTATTATCATCATACCATTGGTAAGGGTTAAGAATTAAAGGCTATATAATGCCGTGTCTCCGGACTTCGATTAATTCGGTTTGCCAGCGAACAAAACGGACTCAACACGATGAGTGTGGACTGCGTGCCCTCGTTTGCGTCGCTTACACCAGATGAGATTCATTATGATGGTAACAACAGAACAATTGGTAACCCTGGAGTGACCCGTTCACCCAGCTTGGGGCGAGGGCGACAGAACGGCTGTCTGCTATCACCTAGCCATGCAGGTGTAAGCTAGCTCTCTCCCCACAGCCACCCAGCCACCCAGTCTTATAGTAGCAAGTGCATTGTCAGTCCTACGCAGACTGGCAAGGGCATTGCCAGTCCTAGGCAGACTGGTGAGCGCTTACAGCGCAGGCGGACTACGCAGCTGGCCACTACCGTCCTGCAGCTGACGCCGCCCCTGCCACCGCTCCTGCCGCTCCGGTGGACATCGCAGCCAAGACTCTCGCTGCCGCGCTGCCCCTGGCGCAGCCCCTGGCGCAGCCCCTGCCGCGCTGCCCTTGGCGCCGCCCCTGCCGCGCTGCCCCTGGCGCTGCCCCTGCCGTGCAGCCCCTGGCGCTGCCCTTGCCGCGCAGCCCCTGGCGCTGCCCCTGGCGCTACTCCTGGCGCTGCCCCTGCCGCGCTGCCCCTACCGCGCTGCCCCTGGCGCTGCTCTTGCCGCGCAGCCCTGGCGCTGCCCCCTGGCGCTACTCCTGGCCTTGCCCCTGCTGCGCAGCCCCTGGGGGCTTTTCCCTGCCCCGCTGCCCCTAGGCGTGCCCCTGCGCACCCTGCCGCTGCCCCTGCCCTGCCCCTGGGCTGCCCTGCCCTGCCCCTGGCCTGCCGCCGCCGCCGCCCCTACCGTGGGAGGCTCCCGTGCAGACGAAGCCCGATCGACCCGCCCTTGCTGTGGATCTGCTCACAGGGCCCCGTGTCCTGCCCCCCGGGAAGCCGCGTCGTAAATTCCCCGCCCCGGGGCTGACTCCTGCCCCCCGGCGCGCCTCCTGCCGCCCCGGGGCCCCCGGCGCCCTCCTCCCGGGCCCGACGGCGTTTTCATGCTGCCTGACGCCCCTCCTGCCCCACCCCGGGCCGCCACCACACCGTAACCCAGGGGCCACTAGGGGAAATGCCCCCTAAGGACTATCCAAAAAAGGGACTGCAAGGGTTCCCTTTCCCGTGCACCCCATTCTGCACCCGGGAAACCCACCCAGGGGTTTCTCAATCTTGGAATGAATTTCAAGGTTCCCCGCATCACTTTTCCCCCTTGGATTTCATTTCCCTCCCACGCCACTGCTTTCTGCCAGGGAAACGTGCTCCCCGCAATTTCCCCTGACGTCGTTTGCAAGGCTGTCAAATTTGGGCAAAACCCCTTTTAAAAAAGACCTCAAGTCTGCCATTTTGTCCCCCCCCTGGAATTTACATGGTTTTGGCACGTTTTCCCGGGCTTTGGCAAAGGAAAGGGAGTTTGGGGGCAACGAAAAGGGCCTTAGCCCTTCTCCCCCCGGACGTTTGAAAAAGTTACTCGGGGGACAAGTATCCCTTTCGCCCAAGATTATTCAACAGCTTTTCTCCCCAACGTCTGCCACCCACCCACCCAAACCCGAAAACCCTTCATTGTCAAGAGAAAACTTTTCCCCCGAAGAATTTGGACGAGTCCCCCGACAAAATTTCATGGTGTCTTTTCCCCGTGGACAAATCATTTCTGTCTTTAAACATCCATGTAAAACAGGACACTGGGCAACTCGCCCAGGTTGTGTCCCAGCTTACACTCCCGGGTCGGGCCCCAATCCAGCATCAGCTCAATGAAGAACGTCAGGGTCGCCGTTCTACAACCCCCTACCGCTACTGGCGACGAAAAGTCTGCTACCCAACTGTAGAAAAACAAGTCTGGCTTCTGTTTTCTACCCCCAAAAGGGTTTTGGGAAGGACGCACCCCAAGTGAAAAAACACACCATGCAGCTTTGTCAAGACTTTAAAAAAGCAAGGGCGCCCCCTAAAGGGAAAATTAGTGTCCGCCTGTTTTCGCCCAGCGCTCCCTCTACATTACGATCCACTCCCCAGGAACGGGGTTCCTCATGGGACAAAAGGGGGGGGAAGTCAGTTTTCCTACCTGCAACAGAAAGGGAAATAGGACATTTCCCACCAGTCAGAAACTCTACGCCCCCCAACGGTACCAAGTTTACCCGTGTACAAGCGACTGACGCTGCGAGGGGAAAGTTTAAACCCTTCGCCGTTCCTTCGAGGGGGACCTTCTATTTTCGGAGAAGTCCAAAAAGCCATTTGGGCCCCGTTTTTTGGACACCCCTTCGCCCTTTTCCTCGTCGACTTTGAAAAAATCCCCCCGACTCCAAGACCCCTTTAAAATTTATGTCGCGACCCCCAGCAGAAAAACCCAATTTAGCGAGAGCACTCGATTTCCCCCGTCAGTGCAGCCCAACCCGGGAGGCTTAAATGCTGAACCCCTTCCCAAACACTCCCGCACCCTTTAAACCCCGCAAAGGGCCCCTGAAAAAACACCAGCCACGCACCACATCGGGGACAAACTGGCCCAAAAGACTTACCCCAAAGGGGCCGTCTTTTTCTAGCTCCAAAAACGTTCCCAAAGAAAGCCAAGTCAGAGTACAAAGTCTCTCCTGCTTTTAAAAAATAAGAAAGTACTTTGACCCTATCTAGACATTTTGAAAGAAACCAATACAAAGTTATTAAATCTCCTGCGTCAAGGTATCACCCGGGTCCCAGCCCCAGCAACTGGTCTTCTGCACTACACATCGTCTCTAAGAAGAACGGGGACATCAGCCCCTTTGTGGAGACTCCCGGCACTAAACTCTCGCACCGCATGGGCCCAAAAACCCATTACCAAACTTTCATGATTTCCCTCTCAACTCTCGGCGTACCACCCTTCTCCAGGATCGCCCTTTCGTAAAGGGGTTTTTCACCAGATTCCAGTAAAATTCCAGCGGGCCCATCCCAAAAGACAGCCTTTCATCAGTTTTTTATCACTCTTTTTGGTTTGGTTGAAAACCGGGATGCCTTTTGGGAAATGGGGGGAAACGCCGACAGACTTTCCAGCGCTTCATGGACGAAGTCCTGCGAGGTCTACCCTTCTGTTTTGGGCCTACTTTTAACGACCTTTTTCATCCCCAGTTCTGACGTAAAAGACACCGACGGGCATCCCCAGCAGATCCTCACTGGGCCTCCCAGGACACGGGACCCAAATCAACATCGACAAGTTTTTTTGTTTTTGGTATCCTTTCGGCGACTTTTTTTGGGCCAAAATGTCTCCTCTGCAGGCATCACTCCCCTAAAGTCAAAAAGGGGGAGAAACCCAACCCATTTTCCCAAAGCCGTAAAACCAGCGCCAGCTCAAGGTTTTCCCGGGCATGCTGAACAACTACAACCGCTTCACCCCGAAGCTCACTTCTTCCCCGGGCCACTTTTACCCCCATGTTTAAAAAGCCCTCCCAAAAAAGGACAGCCCTTTAAACCCTGCTGGACCCCAGACGTGACGACCCCTTTCCCTCGCTGAAAGGGAAGGGCCCCTTTTGGTGACGTTTCCCCCCCCCGAGGTCAGTTTCCCCTTCTCCAGAGGCCGACATTTACTTCTCTACAGATCCCTTCGGGCATGGTTTGCGGTGCCGTCTGCACCCAGTACGTAAACGGAGACTGGAAGCCCATCGCTTTTTCCCAGAAGTTCAACAACGCCGAAACGAAGTACAGTCCCTTCGACAGAGAACTTCTTGCCCTTTACAAGGCCCCATCAAGAGATTCCCCGGGACTTTATGAAGGTCGCCGATTCCATATCTTCCCCCGACCCCCAAGCCTTAAAAAGGGTTTAACCCCTCCCAAAGTCAACAACAAAAAACTACCAAAACCCGGGACAAAAATGGTCACATCGAATTTAAACTGGAGTTCACCACTGACATTTTGCTAAAATCAAGGGTTTTCCGATAAGTCCCGCTGTGCACTGTCACGCAACAAACTCGGCTATCTCTTCTCTCATCGAACTATGCTTTCCATTGCTCTGATCAAGCCCAAAGAGGCCGAGTTGCAGGGAACTCCAAGGGAAAAATGTGCCTTGCAGATGAAAAAAATTTTCCCACTTCCAAAGGGGCCAGAGAGCACCTCACGCTGATGGGTTTTCTGGGCGCTGTCCGGCCATACATTCCCCAAAACGCATCGTTACCGGCTCTTCCGGGAAACCCACGACCTTTCTCACCCTGTTATCCGAGCGTCGCAACCATGGTAACTTCCCCGATTCATCTGGCTGGGGCCTCAACAAGGAGTCCCGGGCAGTGGGACTCGCACCCGCAAACAAGTGCCAAGCTTAAAAAGGGGAACGCCAACATTTCTTTCCCGCAGCAACATTTAAGCCAGTCTCTCGAGATTCCGGGCCACGTCCACGTCGACATCGTTGGCCCCCTTTACTTACTCCAATGGCACCCGGTTTCATCCTTACCTTTCGCCCGAACCCATTTACCCGTGGCCTGGAAAACTTTACCTCCTGTGGAAATCAGAAAAGGGGCTCCGTCGCCCTGTTTCAAACAGTACGGGGGTCTCCAAAATTTTAGTGTTTCCCCCTCAGCCTCACAAGGGGCCGTGGAAGCCCGTTCGAGTTAGCATGTGGGAAAAACGTCAGACTCTGCTCGGCAAATTTGGGCGCTACAGGACAAACCCCTATCACCCACAAGCCAACGGTCTCATCCAACGCTTTCCACCGGGGATCTCAAGTCTTCCCTGGCAGCTTCAGCCCACCCCAAAGTGAAAAGGCTTGGGCCCCCTTTTCCTCCCCGGGTACGAACGTCACTGGGAAAAAAAACTAGGCCCTCCTCTTTTTGAGCTCGGGCTACCCGGGAAATACACTCAGGGGTACCAAAGGGGACCCCCTTGGGCCCGTACACCCCGATTCCAGGCCTTACAGTAAACCCGGACTTCGCCAGGGAGGCCCCAAGGACTCCATGCAGAACCCTTTAGGGCCCGTGCAGGGGTCCAACCCCTCCCCCCAGGACCTCGCAAACCAGGACCCGGGCAGCGCCCCTCACCCCTTTTCCAGGGTAGACGCCCCGTCAAGAAGTCCCTTCAGCAACCCCCCTACCCGGGCCCCCTTGAACCATCCGTAGGACGAGGGAGAACCTTTACCCCCTCAACCGCAACGGGGGCTTCGGGGTTATCGCCAAACGACCGGTAAAACCTTTCGTAAAATGCCCCCGTCTACAGCAAAAACCCCACCGATTTCAAGGGCCAGAAGTAATTTCCCTTTTGGTGCCGGGTCGGTTCCAAAAGAACGGTTTTTGTTCCCCCCTACCTCGCAACTAGGGGGGGTATTGTAGCCCAAAAACCAAAACGAAATTTTTTCAGTTTACCCTTTTTCCCTTTTCCCTTTTTTCCCTTTTTTTTCAGTTTTCCCGGTCTCTTTTTTTCCAAAGGTGTTACTTTAAAAAAACATGAAACTTACAAATACATACAAATTTTAAAAGCTGCCGTTATAAAATTTCATGCATAGGGGTACACAGTTTTTTGTACCTTTCTTTTTTTTCCCATTGTTACAGTTCTTTTCCCTATCATTATATTAAAAAATTTATGTAAACATCCATATGCAAATATATCCCCGTATTTTCATTTAACTTTTTGTATATTATGTTCAAGTTTTTCCATTAAAAACCAAGAAAGATAATCAAAGGGTTGTATTATTATCCCCCAATTTCCAATGGTAAAAGGGGTTTAAAGGGTTAAAGGCTTTTATACTGCCGGGGTCTTAGGAATAAAGGACTAACACGGTTTTAGGTGGAAATGCGTGCCCTCGTTTGCGCGCTCACACCAGATCCAAATTTTTGATGGTAAACAACACCACAAAACTGCTCACCCTTTTTTCGTATAAGATGAAGCCAAAAAAGAAAACAGTTTAAAGAAGCGGGAAACCAAAAAAATGATTCCACTCTGCCCAAGTTCATTTTATGAAGAGAGGTTTGCAAAAGTAGATGTTTTCCCTTTAAAGGGAAACGGAAAAAACCGTGGGGAACTTGATAAAAGACTCTTTAAAGGGCTTTAAAGGGTTCGAAAATTTTCAATCAAGAGAACCTTTTCGAAGACTCTTCTCACGTGACAACAAGAAATAACGGTTTAAAACTGAATGGTCAGCCTTTAACACAAAATTTCAAAAGAATTATTTTAATATCAGAGTAGTCAATCAATGGAGCAAATTACGGCGCGTCCACACGTGTGCTCAGTCAGACATGCGCTGGCAACATATAAGCAATTTATTACCGAACAAGTTGTGAACGTGTTGCGAACTGTTGTGTCCAGATAATGTTGGAAGCACTGGTTGGGAACATGTTAGCAGCACCGACGTGGTGGAGGCAGCGTGGATGCCTCCAGACGCGCACAATGCGTTATTGCTGTTGCAAACATTTTCGCAACATTACTGTTAAGCCCCATGCACTCTGGGGGCGTGCGGGGGCTCAACGGGGGGTGATGCTCCTGTTAGCGATCCCCCCACCCGCTACGGTTCTATCCAATAGGTCGCTGACGTGGCATGACACCTAATCCCCAGCACCCCTACCTGTAGGGTGCCAGGTTGGGCATATCTCCATGTACTGAAGGTAAACGGGGCAGTGCCGTTGCGTCGGAGATATGGGGAGCTTGCCTCCCCAGGCTGGTAAAC
This sequence comes from Chionoecetes opilio, assembly GCA_016584305.1. Taxonomy (NCBI): domain Eukaryota; kingdom Metazoa; phylum Arthropoda; class Malacostraca; order Decapoda; family Majidae; genus Chionoecetes; species Chionoecetes opilio. The sequence goes on along the minus strand of JACEEZ010002511.1, from coordinate 17,770 downwards.
ACCCCGGCATTGCCGGGGGCCGACCCTCCATGTTCCTCCCGAGGTCCCTAGCTTGCATAGTTCCCCCGGGGGCATCCTTAATCGCCCACCCCTGTCATGCACTGGATAATTAATACAGCACCATCTACTGCGTAGCCTCCTGTAGGACCTGTGATTCTCAAGGGGTCCTAAGACCCTGCTGCGCGTGTCTCGCCATGCCCCGGGGTCCCATAGGGAATCCAGGGGAAGCCTCAGGTGCAGGTGTCTAGCAGGACGTCGTAGCAGCGTAGA
>JACEEZ010002511.1:0-12500 GCA_016584305.1 Chionoecetes opilio | reverse complement strand
AACTCTCTCTCTCTCTCTCTCTCTCTCTCTCTACCTCGTGTTCCAATAATTTACTTCAATGGGCCCCTGAGAGAGAGAGAGAGAGAGAGAGAGAGAGAGAGAGAGAGAGAGAGAGCGAGAGAGAGAGAGAGAGAGAGATAAGATAAGATATTTGATCCTATCTAGATACTTTGCAAGTACCAACTACAAGGTCATTGACTATACAAAGCGCCACCACGCCAGGACGAACTTGGTGGACTCGAACCGCTGACCGAATGCGCAGGGACGCTGTACACGCGAGTCCACGACTATACCAGCCGCGCCACCCTGGCGGGTAGAGAGAGAGAGAGAGAGAGAGAGAGAGAGAGTAAATGGGGCGAAGTCACCAGTGTCATTATATAGACCTCGTAAATTGAGAAGCAAATTGCATTGTTCCATGGAAAATTGTCTATTGCGAGTGAAACAACATAAGGGGGGAGGAGGAGGAGGTGGTATAGGTGAAGTTTGTTTTTCTTTATCTACTTTCATCTTTTTTTCTGGCTACTACTACTACAACTACCACCACCACCACAACTACTACTACTGCAATGAGCATATAAATAAAGGTAAAAGATAGCAAGAGAAGCAATATTTTGGCGGTGATCTCAAGATGGAAGACAGTCAATCATAGGAGGGGAGTTGATGAGACGAAAAGCTTTTGACTCAACCCTGTTTTTTTGTACATGTGTGCCTATAGCGCCTGTAGGCAGTGGCGACCCAGGACTCGGATGATAGGCTCTGGAGGTTCACTTGAAGGCTGTGATGGTTGGTCCTTGCCCGTGGTGGCGCAGGCAGGATTTTTATAGTGACGCCTTTGATTAGAGGCTCATGCCGCCCCCCTGTGTTCTCCGATGCACTCGCAATCGAAGGTAGAGTTAATGGGCAGGGCATGTGGGTGTTCTTTGGTCAATCAACGGTGCAGAAAGATTTTGGTTTTCTTCGGGGATCGAACTCGGGTCACCGAGAACGCCAGTTGGAGACGCTAACCACTCTGCTACTGCCTCCCCGAGTTGGGGAGGCAGTAGCCTCCTCTGTTTAGGAGAGCTGTATGAGTGGATTCCCCCAAACATGTGAGACATACTCCGTATTGGGCTGATAAGGCCCCTGCACAGAGCAAGCAACTGGGAGGGAGAAAACAATGGATACAGACGCCACAGGACACCTAACTTATTAGATGATGTTTTAGCAAGAGATGAAATGTGAGATTTCCAGTTCAGACTTTTAGTAAAGGATAGTCCAAGAATGTTCATTGTATAAGAGGGAGACATTTGAGTGTCTTAGAAGAAGAGGGAATAGTTGTGGTAGGTTTTGTCGGGTATATAGATGAAGAAAATGGGTTTTTGAGGTATTGAACATAACAAGGTTTGCTTTGCCCCAATCAGAAATTACGGAAAGATGAGAAGTTAGGCGCTCGGTGGCATATCGCCGTGAATCACTTAGTTCCTGTGGAGTTGGACGTTTAATGAACGACGTTGAAAAATGCAGGGTAGAATCATCAGCGTAGGAGTGGATAGGGCTTTGAGCTGGACTTAGAAAATCATTAATGAATAATAGAAAGAAAATGGGGGATAGGACAGAACCCTGAGAAACACAACTATTGAAAGACTCAAGAAAAGAACAATGACCGTCTACAGTCGCTGCAATAGAACGGTTTGAAGGGAAACTTAAGATGAAAGTGCAGAGTGAAGGATATAAACCGAATGAGGGTAGTTTGGAAATTAAAGATTTGTGCCGACTCTATCAAAAGCTTTTGATATGTCAAGGGCAACAGCAAAGGTTACACCGAAACCCCTAAAGGAGGATGACCAAGATTCAGTTAGGAAAGCTAGAAGATCGCCAGTAGATCACCCTTTACGGAAACCGCACTGACGATCAGATAGAAGATTGTGAGCAGATAGATGATGAAGAATTTTCTTATTAAGTATAGATTCAAAAACTTTCTGAAAATCAGGAAGTTAAACATATAGAACGGTAGTTTGAAGGATTTGTACAGTACCCCTTTTTAGGGAGAAGCTGGATGTGAGCAAACTTCCAGCAAGAATGAAAGTTGGAAGTAGATAGACAAAGACGGAAAAAGGTTGACCAGGCAGGGTTCAAGCACAGAAGCACAGTTTTTGAGAACAGTAGAAGGGACTCCGTCAGGACCTTCTGAAGATCTAGGAAAACATTATTACGAAGGATCTTAATAACCGGCATAATATACTCAGAGGATGGAAGGGAAAGAGGAACAAGCCCTTCATCAACCAAAGTGGAATTTTTTGCAAAGGTTTGAGCAAAAGAGTTCAGCTTTAGAAGTAGATGAGATACCTGTGGAGCCATTTTGGTTTCTCCTCTCATAGGAGGGAAAGATGAAGAAGAAAAATTGTTAGAGATGTTATTAGCCAGATGCCAGAAATGCTCGTTAAAAGAGGTAAGGAAGTTCCACGGTAACTCCAAAGAGATCATTAGTCTTCACCTGTTCCTCTCTAACGCACGTCCTCACCTTTGCAACCTGGAGGAGGAGGGAGAGGAGGAAGAAGGAAGAGAAAGAGGAGGAGAGGGATTAACAAAGGTATTAAAGCATTGTTGATTATGAGAGGCAAAAAGTAACACATGAGTATTACAAAGGACGGAAGAGGAGGAGGAGAATTAAGATGGTAGATATAAGTTTAGATTTGGGGAGGCGGTAGCGGAGTGATTAGCATCTCCGACCTGGGCGTTCTCGGTGACCTGAGTTCGATCCCCGAAAAAACCAAAACCTGTCTCGCACCGTTGAGGGGCCTAAGAACACCCATGCCCTGCCCATCAACTCTACCTTCGATTGCGAGTGCATCAGAGGACACAGGGGGGGCGGCATGAGCCTCTAATCACAGGCGTCCTATAAAAATCCTTCCTGCGCCACCACGGGCGAGGACCAACCACCACCCCTCAAGTGAACCTCCAGAGACTACCATCGAGCCCTGGGTCACCACTGCCTACAGGCGCTAAAGCCATAGATGTAAAAAAAAAAAAAAAAAAAAAGTCTGTGTAATTGTAGACTTCTTGGTCTAAGTTAAAATGGTACTTATTGTAGGGTACTCATTTGTCATTGTCCGTAAGTCCAATAAGGAACTAGATTTATTACAACCAAAATGTAGTAAACCAGCCAGTGAGTGTAGGCGGAGTTCGTGAGATGAGCTTCTTGTGGTATCGTGGTCGAGGTGTTCTCTCTTTCGTTCAAGCCGTTTTCCTTTGCTCGCTCCGTTTCCTCCTCTTGTCACATCTGACGTTGAACAAATTATGCTAGCCATAACAGGCTGACATACATCCTATTGTTCTGTGCTTCCTACTTGCTTAAGCTAACAAAGTGCTTAGTTGTAATTGGTTATCCGATAAACCGGAAAGATATACACATAATATATTACATTACATATATCTAATTATATGTTTAAGCGTTACTAAAAAATATACTGGTTCTTTTGATGAACAATGAAAATGTTCATGAAAATGAAGGTAATGAGTACATGAAAATATCCTGTATGGAAGATAGTATAATACTTGTTACAATTGTGTAATAATAGTTGTAATTCAATAGTAATAGTAATGCAAGTTATCATATATGTTAGAAATTATTACTGACTGACATTGCTCGGGCCGCTAAAGAATTTGTCCTCAAATTAGTCATATAAGAATTAGCTAGGGCAGGAAAAGAGGTAAAAGAAAATGTACACCTAACTAAAGGCTATATACATACATACAATATATACATCATACACTTTAACCTTCCCGCAGCTTAATTCCTATCCCTAAAAGTGTGTAAGATCTGAGCTAAATACATAGAAAAAAAATTCACGAAGAACTCGGCGGGACCAGAGATGGAAGGTTGGGCCGCTTGAATTCCAAGTATGATGTTCTAAATGTTACAAATGCTACTGAGGAGAACAATGGCTTACATGATGGTCAACATCAAAGACAATGACATGGCCGAGTAAAAATATATACTATATGTAAGTACTAGCGTGGGTAAATCCACAATGTGTAAAAATCATTGAAATTATTATTTTCAAGTGTTAAGTGTTTAAAGTGTACGTGTACCGTAGACGGTAGCTAGAAAGCTCAAAAACTGTCAGCGAATGTAGCTGTAAAAAGTACAGGGAAAAAATGAGAAAACAACATTTCATGTAATGAGGGTGTAATCGCAGAAAACCCTAATGCGTCAAGTAACGACGAAGGCTCGTCTGACTGTAGAGCTGCTGCTGTGTGCATAGGATAACAATTGATGTAAGAGTAATAGTACTGAGTCAGTAAAATAATACTATGGTCTGTAGAAATATAAGTAAAAATTGACAATGCCTCGCCTGATACAATCTGTGTTGTTGTATAAGTGATGGTAACTGTGGTATTTATAGTAACCTAGTAATATGTAAATAAATAATAGTCAAAATGGATAAATAACATAGGTAGAGACATCTCTGCATATACATTACTGTGGTGCATCGTTGTGGGCAAATCTACTTTTGCCAAAAATAAACTATAATAGTTCAATTCTTTTGTAGAAAATATTTTGACATCAGCTAGTGTAAAAAATGACTGGCAGAGAAATTGACTGAAGTTTATACATTTGAATTTACTTCAGGAAACATGGTGATGCATAATAGGTAGAGTGTTGAGTACTCTTATATTGATCTTGTAATAATCATGTGCTAACGAAGCCTGATTAACCATTTAAGTATGGATTATGCATGAGGTGAGGAAACTGTCACTCAGGGGAATTAAAAAAAAATAGATTTGGTGTTCTCCACGGGAGTGAGAAAGCAAAATGTACACCTAATGTAGGTCTCCTTGGGAGTGGAATAGTAAAAGCTTGCGAATGGAGGTAAATCTTATCAAGGCAAATGCAAAGGTAGATAGTAAAGCCTTCTGAGTTGTAAAATGAAAAGTTGAGGTATATGGTATGATGTGGAATAATACATTAATCCTCATTAGGGCAAATGTTACATGCAATAGCTGCAACCGTTAAAATTGGAAAAAGATAAACTGGGCACAGTTTTGATATGATATTGACCGTATCTGCCATGAAAGGAGACAAAGTGTTTGATACATGCATGGAGTTCTCAGAGATCAGCAATGATGTCGATGGTAAAGTTACATTGAACAGAGAACCATGTAAAATTGGATAGGGTTAAATTCCCGAATATGTAGAGAGTGCCATGTGGTTGCAAAATAAATTATTTCAGAAAGTATTTAAGCTTTGAGTAATTAAATTATATTCGTCAATGGCGAACAATGTTATGAGAGATAAGTTTCTCCGTGATCAATCAACGTTTTCTGAGGTCTGTCGTAAGAAACATATTCATTCTTAATTTCTCTGCGAGTTTGAATTCGTAGGTATTTAATGAGAAATGGTTAGTTACTAGTACACAGGTAATACATGTGTGCATCATGTAGGTCATAGAGATGTGTGCCTCATGTACATCACGTAGATGTGTAAATAGTAATTCTGGAGCAACTGCTAGGCATGCATATATTACCTAGTTTAATATGTTAGTAAATACACAATCCTATCATTCAAGTAGTGATCGTGGTACAACAGGAAGAACGTAAGTAATTCATTCCTGTAGCGAATGTAATTCCCGTATGCATTTAATACGTAAGGAATCCATTCAAGTAAAAACATGTAACTTGTGCAACAATAAGTGTGCTATAGTATTTCATGCAAGTAAATAATGTAATGCAACAATAAGTGTGTAAGAATTCCTTCAATTGAGGAGTGTAAGTAATTCATTCAAGAACATAGTGCAACAGTAAGTGTCCCTTTAACTCTTACATAATAGTATTCTAATGTGAATAGTTATACATAGTTTATCAAGTTTTTGTCATCCATTAGAGTTTCTATCATGCAAGAGTTACAAGGTAAAAATGGAAAATATATCAGTTACTACTAGTAGTTGGTCAGAATAATATGTAGCTAGACCAAAACATTCGTAAAACACCAATGTAAAGTATTTTCAAGATTGTATATAACATTAGCTTGGTGTGTTGTGTAGACATCTTCTACAAAGAGAAAAACACATATTAAAATTTCAGAATACATGGTAATTGAAAAGAATCAGGTGTTTTGATAAAATGTAGCGAAAGGGAATAATGTAGCGGTATGGAATGGTATGACACTACTACCTATGCGTGTGTGACCGCAATTTGTGACGGAAATAATTTGTAGCAGTGTGTGTGTCATCATTAACTGCAGGGTTGTCCTGTGTATCAGTATTAGGGTTTGGTAAATCATCACCGGTATCTACTCCTCTAGCTACTCGTTTAACCTAGTGTACATGGACTGTCTTTGCATGGTACTCCTAAATGTGTTGTATAGTTATGTTGTGTCCATGCTCAATGCAAATGTCTTGTAAGGTCCTTCAAATGTAGGATCTAACTTTGATGTTAATTGCTGCACTTGAAAGTATACAACATCACCTATAGCAATTGGCTTTTCTGCTGTGTATGGGCGTTGGTATTCAATCATATCCTCCTGGAAAGTTCAATAGCATCTGTTACGTTTGTATATGTTCTGAAAATCTGCCATTCTGTAACTGTAACGTAGTCATCAAAAGTATATATTGGCTGTGGACTCTGCTCTAAGAGAGTGTAAGGTAGTCTTTTGTCTTCCCAAAGACAATGAAATGTGGTGTTCACCTGTAGATTTCTGTAAGGAAGAGTTAAGTGTGCAGATACGTGGGGCATCTATTCATCCCAGTATGAACTGTATGGTTGAGCTAATGACTTCAGGAGTTGTATAATCTTTCTATTTTGTCTTTCTATCATGCGTTGCTGCTAGGGTGATAGCTATTTATGTTCATTGTTTATGTTGAATAGTTTGCAAATTTCAGCTAGGATTTGATTGTTAAACTCGGTACCATTGTCCAAGAGTAATGTGCATTGTTTATTGAATTTAAAGTAAACTTCATCCATAAGTGCTTTGCAACTGTTCGAGCCGGTTTGTCTTCGTGGTACCAACACCAAAATCTAGAAAAATTATCAATGGTACTAACAGGTATTGAGAACTAAATTCTGTTAGTGGGTATTTTAGCAAGTCAATGCTATTGTCTCCTAGGGTCCTTTGAGTGTAGGATAAGGTAGGATAGGAGCATGTTTTCCAACTAAACGCTTTGTTTCAGCCATGATTGACATTTATCTATGTTGTGATAAATATCACGGCGCATGTATGGGCAAAAATATTCAAAACGTGCTTGGTGCAAACATCTATTTTTCACAGGGTGACCTGCAATGCTAGAATCATGTAAAAGGGAAAGGAATCTTGGTATTAGTGTTGAAGGTACTACCAGCTGTGTAACCTGGCGTTTTGGTTCCTGTCTTCTCGTGAGATATGTATCTCTCACCAAAGGTTGTATTGTAACCTAAACTCATTAATGGACAGGTAATGTTTGCAATGGGCCCCAAAACATAACTACGTCACGGTTTGTTTACATGGGTGCATTGTGGGGATAAGGCGGGGTCGCCGCGGGTGGACCTACGAAGGAAAACTACGGCGATGGAAGAATTTCGATTTATTTTGCGCGAAATTGATATTCCAGGTGCTATACTGTGTTCTGTTTCCCCGCTGACAACACTATAGAGAAGACCTGAGGTAATGGCTGATGTGCAGAGGCTTCTAAACCAAGAAAACAGAGTCATAACAGAGCCTCGTCAAAAGGTAAGCAACTGGTAGTACGTAATGTGCCCCTACCATTTGCTTACTTCTTAATGAGTCTCTGCTGTGACTGTTTTCCTGGTTTAGAAGCCTTCGCACATCAACCATCACCTCAGGTCTTCTCTATGTTGTCAGCGAGCAGGGAAATATAGCACCTGGAATATCAATTTCGCCCAAAACAACTCTATTTTTTTTCATCGTCGTAGTCTTCTCTTTGTAGGCTGTACAATTCATGGTTATGATAGTATTAAAATACCTTATTAATTGAGTCCTTTTTTTGGTTGTTTTTCCTCATAATAAGTAGTGCTACATCATGGTTTAAGTGTTACTTGACAACCCCAATGAATACTCTTGAGTCTATACCAACATCACCAACCTTTGCTTTGATTTTATCTATTACTCCAAATCCATAAACAAGTTGCATAACCACGGTGACATTACCCATCCTTCCCTCATGGTACCTGCATGGTACTGGTCGTCTACCGATATTTTGTCAATACACAAATGGGGAAAACTCGCCGACAGTATCCGGTCATTTCACCCACAGCCATTTCGCCACACCATAGTCATTTCGCCCACAGGTCATTTCGCCCACACTATGGAGTCATTTCGCCAACACATGGAGTGATAGGAGCTAGGAGGTTAGGTTATATTGTTTAGTGTGTCGAGAACCCCCGCTAGGAGGTTAGGTTAGATTTGTTTATTTTTTTTTTTTTTTAGGTTAGGGTAGGTTAGATTTGGGTAGTTGAGGTTAGATTTGGTTAGGTAGGTTAGATTAGATTCGGTTAGGTTAGGATGGGTTATATCTGGTTAGGTTAGGTTAGTTTAGGTTAGATTTGGTTAGGCTAGAAATACGGTGGGTCAAGCCCCCTGCTGGGGTTTGGTTAATTTTGGGTTAGGTTAGGTTTATTTTGGTTAGGCAATTTTCGTCATTTCGCCCACAAGACATTTCGTCCCATGTAAGTCAATTCGCCACTATAGAGTCAATTCGCCCCTCTAAAGTCAATTCGCCCACACGATCCATGTCACGGATCATGTAACTATATCTTCCTCTGGCAGAAATGGAATGAACCACCAGTAACCTTGGGCGAAATGACGGTAAATTTCAGGTTTGCCCATACTCTCCCACTTCCCCAAACAAGTTTGGGGGCCTGTGGGAATGCGGGGTTTTCGGGTGGGGAACAAATTTGGGGTCTGAAACACGTAATTAAAGAGTTGTGTAGGGAGGGTAAAATTTCCTAGATCTGGGTAATTTCCTTATATCAAGAGAAAATGCCTAACCAAAATAAAAACCCAACCTAACCAAAATTAACCTCCCTAGCAGGGGGCTTGACCCACCGATAACCTAACCTAACCAAATCTAACCTAAGCTAACCTAACCTAACCAAATCAAAAACCCATCTAAACCTATTAGATTTGGTTAGGTTGGTTAGATTAGATTTGGTTGGTGGTTAGGGATTTGGTTAGATTTTGGGTTTGGTTAGGTTATCGGTGGGTCAAGCCCCCTACTAGGATAGGTTTAATTTTGGCTAGGTTAGGTTTATTTTGGGTTAGGCAATTTTCTCTTGAATAAGGAAATTACCCTAGATCTAGGAAATTTACCCCTCTACACAACTCTTTAATTACGTGTTTCCGACGCCTACTTATTCCCCACTCGAAAACCCCGCATTCCCATAGGTCCCCAAACTTGTTTGGGGAAGTGGGAGAGTATGGGCAAACACTTGAAATTTAAACCCTCATTTCGCCCAAGATTACTGTTGGTTTTATTCCATTTTTTGCCAGAAGGAAGAAAATAGTTACATGACTTCGTGACTGGATCGTTTGGGCGAATTGACTTTAGAGTGGGCGAATTCGACTCTTATTTTGTGAGCGAATGGACTTACATGTGGACGAAATGTCTTTGTGGGCGAAATGACGAAAACTGCTAACCAAAATAAACCTAACCTAACCAAAATTAACCTACCCTAGCAGGGGGCTTGACCCACCGATATGCTAACCTAACCAAATCTAACCTAAGCTAACCTAACCTAACCAAATATAACCTATCCTAAACCCAACCGAATCTATCTAACCTAACCTAACCAAATCTAATCTAAACTACCCAAATCTAACCTACCCCAACCTAACCTAAACAAATCTAACCTAACCTCCTAGCGGGGGTTCTCGACACACTAAACAATATAACCTAACCCCCTAGCTCCCATAGACTCCATAGTGTGGGCGAAATGACTCCATAGTGTGGGCGAAATGACCTGTGGGCGAAATGACTATGGTGTGGCGAAATGGCATGTGGGTGAAATGACCCCGGGTACTGTCGGCGAGTTTTCCCGAAATTTTTGTATTGACAAAAATATCGGTAGACGACAGTACCATGCAGGTACCAGAGGCAAGGATGGGTAATGTCACCCTGGTTATGACTTGTTTTTGGATGGAGTAATAAAATAAATCAAAGCCCAAAAGGGTTTGGGGATGTTTGGGATAGACTCAAGAGTATTCATTGGCTCGTCAAGAACACTTAAACCATGATGTAAACACTACTTATTATGAGGAAAGACAACAAAAGGGAAATCAATTAATAAGGTATTTTAATACTATCATAACCAAGAATATGTACAGCCTACCCAAAGAGAAGACTACGACGATAAAAAAAATAGAGTTGTTTTGGGCGAAATTGATATTCCAGGGGCTATATTTCCGGGCTCGCTGACAACATAGAGAAAACCTGAGGTGATGGTTTGTGCGAAGGCTTCTAAACCAGGAAAACAGTCACAGAGAGACTCATTAAGAAGTAAGCAAGTGGTAGGGACACATTACGGGCCTACCAGTTGCTTACCTTTTGACGAGGCTCTGTTACGACTCTGTTTTCTTGGTTAGAAGCCTCTGCACATCAGCCATTACCTCAGGTCTTCTCTATAGCGTTGTCACGAGAACAGAGCACAGTAATATAGCACCGGGAAATATCAATTTCGCGCAAAATAACTCGAAATTCTTCCATCGCCGTAGTTTTCCCTTCGTAGGTCCACCGCGGGACCCCGCCTTATCCCCACAATGCACCGATGTAACAAACCGTGACGTAGTTATGGGTGGGGGTCCATTTGTGTATCATCTCCTGACTCCAAGTAGAAAATGATGGGAGCACAAAAGGGGATCATTTCGCTGTTCCTCCTCAATGTTGGGAATAGCGATTTGGGTGTCATGTTTTGGTTACTCAGGTGTCGCGGTTACAAGTGCAATATTTCATGAAAAAGGAATCAGCCACGAAATTTACTCTGCCTGGCACATACTCAAATTTTTGGGGGGAAGTTTTAGTATCGTCAGGCGCCGACGTGCCAATTTGCCTGACAGTTGAAATGCTTTAAAGACTATACAACCGTTAGAGCTTCTTTATGTGTGAACATAAGAACATAAAAAAATAGGAAGCTAAAAGAGGCCGTGGGGCCTACACGAGGTAGTTCCTTCCCAAAACACTACCTACATCCATTTTTCACCCCCATACCGAACCTATCCTGCCCCTCTTTAAAGCCCCCCAATGACTCTGCACTCCCTACCTGTCTACTGAGTCCTTCCAGTCATTCCCACCCTTTCGTGAACCTTTTTTTTTCCCTTTTTTCTTTTTTATTTTTATACGTTTTTCCAAACTTAAAACCCGTTACTTCTTGCTCTACCGGTTTTAATAGCTGAAAGTTTTTTTCCCCCCCCCTCTCCTTTTTTTTAAACCTTTACCCCTTAAGAACTTCCTTCTATCACATCCCCCCTCTTTTCGTCTCTCGAGTGAGTGAAATTTTATACTTCAATCTCTTAAATATTACGCTCTGCGGATTGAGATTCTGCGGGCATAAGCCAATGCACGCTTTTTACCTCTATCATTTTCTGCATCAGAACCACCAAAGGGCCCACAATGATGCATCAGTGAAGATTGAAATTGACGTTAATAGTTTGGGTAAGCAAGGACGGGGGATCAACAAAAATTTTTTTAATTTACTAAATGCCTGTTCCTGTGGGAAATTTCCAAGAAAATTTTAACATCTTTTTTCAAAAGCTAGTAGTAACTTGCAAATTCGCGAGTAATAAGATAAATTACCCGTAAAAAAACCCTGAGGTCAAAAAATTTTGGGGCTTTTTATATTCTTAGGTTTCTGGAAAAATTTATCTGTCATCTATCTTAGACATGGATATTGCCCATCTGTCCAAAACATACCCCCGAAAGAAACTTGTTTCTTCATGAAAGGAAAATTGGTCGTTTTTTAACCAAATTAGCATCTTTAAGTTTGAAAGTACCCTGCCTGTGTTCAAGATGATAATTCGTATCAGGGGGAAAATAACTTGTCGTCCAGGAAAACAAAAAAATGAATCTCCTAGTAGTTTTGAGAAAAAAGTGTTTATTTTAAAACGAAACGCTAGTGGTGCACCTGTATTCCAAAAGGTAGTTTTTGAAAGCGTAATGGCCAAAGGGTCTGAACGCTGTGAGGTCCTTAATACTTTTCTAACGGGACCTGCCAGTATCCCCCTGACAAGGTCCAATTTAGAGAACACTTTTTTTATCGGCCCTATGGTTTTTTAGAAAAATCCTGTAATACAGGGAAGGGATACCCGGTTATTTTTACAAACGTTTTAGGCCCCATAATTCAACCCGGGCGCCGTCACCTGTTTTCTTAGGGAATCTAAATTAATGAAAATTCCATGGGCTGGGGGAGGTTCCCAAAACACATCCTCTAACATTGTTTTAATCATGCCATAAGTATAGACCTTTTTGAGTGGGGTAACCTTTTATGCATAAATGTAGATAGGTTTTGTGTCAAAAGGTTCAAAAAGGAGTGTG
>JACEEZ010002510.1:67500-80000 GCA_016584305.1 Chionoecetes opilio | reverse complement strand
GCTGATATAATGAATTCTCATCCTGCTTCTAAATATCTTCCATGACCGATTTGAACTGGGCCTTGCCTCCTATGTGATGGGTACTGAGCATTTCTGCAGTTGCTGGGTCTGCAATATCCTTTGTGTCTAGCACCAGCAAGTCATGTGAATTCTCTTGGAAAGTTTCTCTTTTCTCTCGTCACAGAAGACAGTTTCTTCACTTTGTCAAATAAGGTCTTCTGGGCAGTCAAGTTATGTTCATGATGTCTCACGCTACTAGCTGCTTCTTTCTTTCCTGACACTTCCTCATAGTCAGTAAGCGAGTCACCTCTGGACCAGTGACCATCCAGCGCCTGAGTGCTGCAGGATCTTCTGTAACACCCATAACTCCTCCATCTCCCCCCTAACTTACAGCATTATTCTGCTCGTGGGCATGATCAATGGCTATTATTTCAATGGAACAAAATTTCCTTTGTGAAACTCTCTGGCCACATCTGGATGGTTTTCTTCCAGAGACATCATATCTACCTGATGGACCGTTAGCCATCTGGCATAGATTGTGTTGTTTTTTACAAAGAAGTAGGGCAGCAGCTCAGCAATTGTTTCTCTGTAAAGGTCAAAGTTCCCTTCCCTGAATGTTATGATCAGAGTAAAGAGGATCAGCTCAAAGTCCTGGACCATGTTCCAGTATTGGAACTTTGCGCTCTTACTTTCTCGTTTCTGACACCAAAGCTCAAAGCTCAGAGGTGACTCCTCCGATGTACTTGTTTTGCAGTAGTAATCATAGGCTTATTTAATTATCTGGTACAGACTGCAAGCAGTGACCTGGTGAACCTGCCTAGTCATGGTGACACTAGATACCTCTATAAAAGAATAAGCAGTAGCAGTGGAGGCCACTCCTGCCTAAGCAAGTGCGCTGGTCAAACCACTGTCTTGAAGAAGAACACCGAGTGATATCAGGAGACAATTCCAATGTGGAGTCCCTCAAACATGATCACAAACTTTTCGTCTCCATATTCAGGCCACTTCCACTGTGTCTGTTTGGACAGGGCAAAGAGGGGCTGGTATGCTACTATAAAGGAAGTTTGTCCAGGGTTCAAGAATCTCAATGCCTCTTGGATCTTTTCCATTGCATGTTTGATTGTTGCTACATAATGAGCCTGATCTCTAAGCAGGGGAAGAAGTGACGTAATTGTAACTTCAAATGGGGTACTCCTAGACTGTGAGGCATGATGTGCTGCCCAAGTGATATTGGCAGTGTCATTCACTTCATTGGTATGAAGAACCTTCTCTAGCCAGGTGAACTCCTCCTCAAGGTGTGACCTGAAGGAATTTGGGTCTGGCAATGACTGGCCTTGTCTTACAGTAGGGTTGGGATTATTGCTGAAATATGCGGGTTTCACATTGGTGTATGATTCTGGTAACTCAGGAACTTTCTTCACCTTAGATCAGAGTGGTCCAACTACGGGCCCGCGGGCCACAAGTGGTCCGCTTGTTGATTTGTTGTGGCCAGCGAGCACTTATATTAATATATTCGTTTACCTCATATAAAAACATTACAGTATCTGCGATTCCAATGTAATGTATATGAAATAATACTGTGTTACTAGAATGTCAACTTTTCCCATGGAAAATGATTCTGTCCTTTTTTATGTCTAGGCTCTAGAACCTTTGTATCACTAAAAGTTCAAGTATATTTAAAATGTTAGAAAAGGTCTTAAGTTTGATATTTTTTTTTTTTTTTTTTTTTTTTACATCTGTGTCTATAGCGCCTGTAGGCAGTGGTGACCCAGGGCTCGGATGGTAGGCTCTGGAGGTTCACTTGAGGGCTGTGATGGTCGCCATCGCCCGTGGTGCCAGGCAGGATTGTTATGTGACGCCTGTAGAGGCCTCAAGCCGCTACCCTCGTGTCTCCGATGCACTCGCAGTCGAAGGTAGAGTTCTGATAGGCAGGGCATGCTGGGTTCTTGGGGCACTCGACGGTGCTAGAAAGGTTTTCGGTTTCCTCGGGGATCCGAACTCAGGTCACCGCAGAACGCCAGTCCCCCCCCCCTGTTGCACATTAAACCACTCCCTACCGACTCACACATATATAATCTAATACTATATATATATAATATATATATATTTATATATATATATATAGATTCATATATATATATTGGGGAGGCCGGGGTTTCTACGGAGTGGGTAAGGTCTCCCGACTGCGTTCTCGGTGACTGAGCGATCCCCGAGGAAAAACAAAACCTTTCTGACACAGTCGAGTGGCCTAAGAACACCAAGCATGCCCTGACTATCAACTCTACCTTCGACATGCGAGTGCTCGGAGGACACAGGGAGGGCGGGCTTGAGCCTCTACAGGCGTCACTATAAAAATCCTGCCTGCGCCACCACGGGCAGAGGGCGACCATCACAGCCCTGAAGTGAACATCCAGAGCCTACCATCCGAGCCCTGGTTCACCACTGCCTACAGGCGCTATAGACACAGATGTTAAAAAAAAAAAAAAAAAAAAAAAAAAATATCAAACTTAAGAACCTTTCTAACGTTTAAATAGACTTGACCTTTTAGTGATATACAAAGGTTCTAGCAGCTAGACATAAAAAAAGGACAGAATCATTTCCATGGGAAAAGTTGACCATTTAGTAAACACAGTATTATTTCATATACCATTTACATTGGAATCGCAGATAATTAAGTTTTAATTGAGGAAACGAATATATAATATAAGTGCTCGCTGGCCACAACAAATCAACAAAGCGGACCACTTGTGAGCCCGCTGGGCCCGTCGTTGGACCACTCTGATCTAAGTGATGAAAGAAAGTTCCTGAGTTACCAGAATCATACACCCAATGTGAACCCGCATCATTTCAGCAATAATCCCAACCCTACTGTAGACAATGCCAGTCATTGCCGACCCAAATTCCTTAGGTACACCTGAGTAGAGTTCACCGGATAGAGAAGTTCTTTCATACAATGAAGTGAATGACACTGCCAATATCACTTGGCAGCCACATCATGCCTCAAAGTCTAGGAGTACCCCATTTGAAGTTACAAATTACGTCACTTATCCCCTGCTTAGAGATCAGGCTCAATGTAGACAACACACAAACATGCAATGGAAAAGATCAAGAGCATTGAGATCTTGAACCCCTGGACAACTTCCTTTATAGTAGCATACCAGAACCATTCTTTGCCCTGTTCCAAAAACGGTGACACAGTGGAAGTGGCCTGAATATGAGACGAAAAGTTTTGATCATTGTTTGAGGGACTCCACATTGGAATTGCTCTCTCCTGATATCACTCGCGTGTTCTTCTTCAAGACAGTGGTTTGACCAGCGCACTGAGTAGGCAGGAGTGCCTCCACTGCTACTGCTTATTCTTTATAGACGGTGTATCTAGTGTCACCATGATAGGCAAGGTTAACCAGGTCACGGACTTGCAGTCTTTACCAGATAATTAATAAGCCCTATGTTACGACTGCAAACAAGTACAATCGAGGAGTCACCTCTGAGCTGAGTTTTGTTTTCAGGAAACGAGAAAGTAAGATAGCAAAGTTCCAATACTGGAACATGGTCCAGGACTTTGAGATGATCCATCTTTACTTGATCATAACATTCAGGGAAGGGAAACTTTGACTTTACCGAGAGAAACAATTGCCTGAGCTGCTGCCATACTTCTTTGTAAAAAACACACAAATATCTATGCCAGATGGCTAAACGGGTCCATCAGGTCAGGATATGATGTCTAGGAAGAAAACCATCCAGATGTGGCCAGATGAGTTTCACAAAAGGAAATTTTGTTCCATTGAAATAATTAGCCATTGATTCATGCCCACGAGGCAGAAATTAATGCTTGTAAGTTCAGGGGGCGAGGATGGAGGAGTTATGGCGTGTACAGAAGATCCCCTGCAGCACATAGGCGCTGGATGGTCACTGGTCCAGAGTGACGCGCTACTGACTATGCAGGAAAGTGTCAGGAAAAGAAAGAGCAGCTAGTAGCGTGAGACATCATGAACATAACTGGAACTGCCCAGAAGACTTATTGACAAAGTGAAGAAACTGTCTTCTGTGGACGAGGGAAAGAGAACTTTCCAAGGAAAATTAACAGAACTGCTTGGTGCTAGACACAAAGGATATGGCATAGACCAGCAATCTGCAGGAAATGCCTCATAACCCACACATAGGAGGGCCAAGGCCCAGTTCAAATCGGTCATGGAAGAGATTTAGAAGCTAGGCATAGATGAATTCATTATATCAGCTAGCCCCATTAGAGGAATCACACTGATTTCCAAGCATCGTTCATTGCCCAACCGTTCAAAGGAAAAGGTGACATCATTCAACGAGGACTGTGAGTTCTTTCAAAGCTCTTATTCATGTCAAAGTAGACAATGTGGCAACTGGGAAGAATTCTTCTACATGAAAATGAGGCCGCACAGCATACCTGGGTGAGAAATGGTAGGTTGACCATAGAACATACTAGTCAGAAGTCAGATGGTCAACAATACCTGAAGCAGAGTCCCTCTATCAGACTCATAAACCAACGACAGCAAGTCAGTCATTGATTAGGATCAGGCATTGATCAATGCACTGCCATCCAACGTACCTCAAAGACGTTGATGACATATCTAAGCGAAGAGATCCCGTACTAAGCTGGAGTCTACTGTCAATCTACAGGAGGGTGGAAGTTGTGTTTGACCTCCTACCAGAAGGGACAGTCTTAAAAGTCTAAGGACAAGATCCAAGAGACGTGAAAGGTGTCAGGAGATGTGTTTAAAGGAATAAGTAGAGCTTCCAAACCACTAAAAAAAGCTTCGTGAGAGATGATATGAACACGACAGAGATATTCCTGTTCTTTCGCAGACAGGATTCAAAGACACGGACAATGCTACCAGTATCAGTTGTGACAAGAGTGTAAGGATGCTGTCTTGAACAAGGAAGGTATCTTTCAGGCGTATCCCCATACAACATGAAGAGGCAAGCCACAAGACTCTTTGTACATATCAAAGAAGATGCCGTTCTGGCAGGATAAAAAAACAGTTATTCATAAGGCCAATGACACAGATAGTGGTTGTCATAGTTGTATATGTCTTCCTCTTCCCTGGAGGAACTTGGTTCTTTTCAAACATGGTGGGGTGTCGGGGGGTATCATAGCGTAGGTGTAATGTGAACCAATCCGGTTCTTTGGGGCATAATCCAAGGAGAATGCTCAAATTCAGCAGGTCAGGTACGAACAAGTCGGGGTTTTTTTTGACAATATATTCAAAATGCCACACAAAAGAAAAAAAACAGTTACAAAAAAACTCTACTATGTGGCATGGGCACCGCGACACGGGTGAGCACCACCTTTGCGGGAATAGCGGCAGTGGACATAGGGAACCAGTTGCGGGACACATCAGTAGACAGTGATCTCCGACCAGTGACTCGTACCACAGCCATCGATACTAGCAAGGGCGAAGTGTGGTAGCACCCTCGACGCGGAGCCAATGTCACCCCAGGGAAGGCCTCAGTCTCTGACAGTCGCACCAGCGGATCAGTTGTAGCTCAGTCAGAACTACATGGGGGTCTTGTCGTTTGAGCGGAGGCCGACACAGCAGGTAGGTGAGCGTGCGTATATGCATCGCCGACAGTCCCGTAGAGGCAACTCAGCTTACAAGGAGTCTTGTGCACCCCAGAACAGACCACATACACAATACATCATAGTAAACACTATTACCAACAAATAAACAAAGAAAAAAAAACACCGAATAAACACAGTAACAGGCAGAGCAACAGGCTTACGAAGGTTTGCGGAGAGTGGCGCTAAGTGGCTGCTCTCTCAGCGAGGAAAGTAGCTCGGTTCGAGACTTCTGAGGTGGAGTCGCGTTTTCGAACGAATCAGCAACACATAGCAGTCATTACACTCACTCACAACCAACACACACACACGGCTTGTAATTAACAGGTTCAGCCCTAACTTATTTACAGGACTAACAACACAAACCACACGGACTATACCACTCAACAACACAACTGCAGCACGATACATTGACAAACCAAACCTCATAGAAACCCCTTACAGTGGGTAGCTTATGGCCAGGTACCAAGGCAAGAATGGATTCACATCCAATGATGTAGTGTCTGCCATGGGGCACAATAATCAAGGAGAGTTGTGTTCTTTCACGCCTTCCACTGGATGTTGGAGTGTCATCTCCGCATTTCGAGGATAGCGGGCAAACCACATGGACATGTCAGACGGAAGTGGATTGGTGAAGTAGCAGGACCTTGGTCAAGCGAGTCAGTACCCAGGACCAACGGGATGAGTGAAGACATTCAAGTCCTAGACAAGGTTTGTTGTCGTAATGTACGACAGGTCTAGTGATACCACTAAACGTTAAGACGCCAGGTTTTATCTATTTTGACACGCAAACAGAGGGAGATAATATATATTATATATACATATATATATATATTAATATATATATGCGATATATTAGACATATATATATATATAATATGATAGATATGTAGATTGATATATACTATTAGATATATATATATATAATAGATATATGTATATATACATGAGATAATACATATATACATATTAATATATAGTACAATTGATATATATTATATATATCTATATAGAACTATATATATATAGTATTATATATATATATATAGATATAGTATATATATATGATTGATATAGTATTTGTAGTATATATATATAATATTAATATATCTATTATAGATAGATGATGATATATTAATATATAATATATATATATATTATAATAGTATATACTATATAGATATATACATATATATATATAATATACAGTTGAAATATGATAGATAGACATATGCATATACATATAATAACATATACATATACATATATATAAATATACATATATCTATATATATTATATATATATATATTTCTATACATTATATATATATAATAGTACAATACATATATATAAATATATATATATATATATATATATAATATATATTTTATACATACATATATATATATATACATATACATTATTTAGATATACATATACATATAAATAGGAATATATATATATAAATATATATATATATATATCTATATATATATATATTATATATATATATATCATATATATATATATAATATATATATATATATATATATATATATAATATATATGTATATGTATATGTATATTTAATATATATGTATATGTTATGTATATATATGTATATGAATATGTATATATATATAGTAAATTATATCATGTATATGATATAATATATATATAATATATATATATACATATTATATATAATATATACATATACATATATATAATATACTACTATATATATATATACTATATTATATATATATATATATATATATATATATATATATATATATAATATACATATATTATATATATATACTATATCTATATAATATATATATCTATAATCACTAGTATATATATATATATATATAATATACATATAATAATATATATATATATTTTTTATATATATGTATATGTTTATATGTTATATACAGGCTGTAACACGGTTTCTGCAAATATAGTTACAGGTGAAAGAACAGTAATTCTAAGCACAAAATATGCTATAAAAATATGCTTTTTTAAGCTTCCTTTAGACGTGAGATGAAATTAGAAAAAAATTTGCGCGGCCAGTAATTTCACCATGGCAGGCGGTTGCCGCTCGGTGACATTTTGTATGATTTTAAACATAATGTTTACTAGTAATGGAGCATTACATTATCTTATAACAACACCAATGGTATGAATGGACAATCTTATTACTAAATAAGCACGTACATGAGAACAGCAGTGCCGGTTATAAAACAATACTGTACCAAGCTAAAGTGGCAATGCATCGGGGCGGGGAGGAAAGAAGGACTAGGCTGCGAGGCTCACGGCCGATAGCTGAGTCACGTGTTACATCTTACAGTGTGGGGCAGGTCGCCGACAAATTGAGCCCGCTGCGCCGCTGCGACGCGGCGCACCTTGAAACCGGGGCGCAGCGGCGCGGCGCGAATTCTCAAAAAAAACTGGCGCCAACGCGCGTCGGCGCGCAAAGTCAAATAATCCCGAGCCGCTGTCCGCGCGCTGCCCAGCTTAGCGAAGCGATATAAAGACGAACTAAGAATCCGACGCGGCACACTGAAGCTTATGGGGTACAAGTACTTTGGAAGCCTAACATGGAGGACAAGGAGGAGGAGGATGGGGGACATGAGTAGAAGGATGGAGTAAGACAAAAGTCAGACTCAGTGGGCGGGGCCATCTGGCTAAATATTACCGGCCGGCCGAGCAATATAGCTCACGGGCATAGTTTAATCATTAATGAGAATATAGGTAAACTGTGATACCTATTATAAGTGTATTTTCAATAAAAATGACTTTTTTTTATAGCCTAAAAATGTTTTTTTGGGGGCTAAAATAGCGTAGACACTTTGGCACTGCACACAGTGTTTTGTCATAGGATACGTAATTAATAGGTGCGCGCGGCGCAGCGGCTCAGCGGGCGCAGCGGCACAGAGACGGCGCGAGCGGCGCGCGGCGACAGTCGGCGCGGGCGCAACTGCAGGGGACAAAATAGCGGCGCAGCGGCGCGGGCGAAGGTGGGCCTCGCACGGCTCGTCGGCAGGGGCGCGGGCCGCAAGTTAAGTACCCAAATGCAGCGGCGCGCCCGCCTTTGCATCCGACCCCGCCCTGACACGATGCCAAGTCGCCTTTTACAGTATGTTTATTTCACAGCCCTGCTGTTCTCATGTACTGATATTTAGTTAATAAACATGTCCATTAAATACCAAATGTTAGTTATAAGATAAATGTAATTCTCCATTATAGTAAAATTTGAAATTAATTCATCAAAATGTTCAACCGAGCGGCAACCCCTGCCCATGGTGAAATATGGCACGGCTAATTTTTTCTTAACGTTCATCTCACCCGCAGTCTAAAGGAAATTCCAGAAAGCATATGTTATAGAATATTCTTGTGCTTAGAAGGACATGTTCTTTCACCTGTATCAATTATTTGCCAGAAACTCGTGTTAACACCCTGTATATTATAATAATATATATATATAGATATAATATATCATATAGAGATATATATATAGATAGAGTTATAGAGGGAGAGATATTATATAGATAGATGATATAAGATATATATCGATAGATATATATATAGATATATATATATTATAGGTATGTATATGAGAGGATAGAGATGGAATGATATAAGTGATATAATATAGTATATAGATATAGAGAGATAGATATATAGATATATAGTAGTTATATAGATATATAGAAGATAATACTAAGAGTATATAGATCTGTTATATATATATGATATATATAGATATGAGATATATATAAGTAGATATATAATATATATATAATGTATATAATATCTAGAATACATAGGTTATGTATATAGTATCATATATATTATATATATATAGATATATATAGCTATATAGATATAATAATATTTATAAAGATAATATATATATATACATATATATATATATATATATATTATAATATATATATATATAATATATGATATATATATATAGATATATATATATATATATATATACTATAATATATATATATATATGAATAATGATATATATATAATATATTATATATACATAGTATATTATATATATATATATTATATATATCTATAGTATTATATATATATTATATATGTATATATATAATATATTAGATATATATATATATATATAAACATAATATAGATATATATATCTAATATATATATATATAAATATATATATATATATATATAGATAATATAGATATATATATATATTATATATTATACTAATAATCAATATAGTATAATATGACAGTAAGTAGAGGAATTTTCTTGGAGCCGTGAACATTTTCTTCTTACCTTTTTTCTCGATGGATTGAATAACCTGGAACCATTATAAAGAAAATTAGCTCCTATGCCACTCTGGAAAATGTGGCTAACTTTTCTAGAGCGCAATAATGAGAATGCGCCGCCGACATTCGAAAACTAAAATGTTATATCTCTGGTATCCGATGAGTTAGAAAAGACGACATAAATGAGGTGCCATTTTTTACGAATCGACATTACAAAGCCACTGGAACGGTTACCGTACAGTTTAGGGATCATTTTAACTTCTAAATACAGGTATGCGCCCACTGTTTCCGACAACCTGAAAAACATGAAATGTAATATCTTCGGCACAAAATAAGTAGATGGATATTGTGAGGTGTTGTTTCATCTATTTTAGAATGATAAACTCATTGGGAAGTATATTTAGAGTTTCAGGGACATCCTGACATACATTTTCAAGTTAGATACGGCGAAATGGGCGGAAAAACATGCTGTATTTTATATCTAATATTTCTTTTCATACTTTTCCAGCTGCATGCATGCCGCAAACAATGAAATGGCAAAAAAATAATTATATTGTAATATTAATTTGTTTTGGTTCAGATGCATCGCAATGACGTCTGATGAAAATCGCCGACTGTAAAGTGACTAAAAGATATGGATAATAGAACAGACAGTGAGAGTTACAAGACAAGGCTTTAGATGAATACAGTGCATTTTACTCTGTGGAAAGTCATCTTACACAAGCAGATGACAGTTGGAAAAAAACATTACACACCTTTTTGAGAAGTGGGAATCCATCAGGGAAAAGTCTTTAAAATGGACGAGAACTTGATAAGTTTCAACAGTACATGAAAATGTGGAGTGGGAGAAGGGACCTAAAAGTCACCCACATCGCATAGCACTTGGCATACGCATCATTATCCAGCAAGCACAAGCTCTGTCAAGCGAAAACGCAAACAGAAATCCGAGGAACAATCTGTTGAAAGAAATGAAGCATCAGATCAACAAGACCCTCCGCCAGAGGCAGGACACCATTAGCTCCCAGCATGGCCCGTGGTCCTTCAATTGATAAGATCTAGGGTTGTGTGGTGCATGTAAAGGGGGATACAAGCGTAATCATTGCGACAAGCAGATTTTACTTTCTATCAAACAGTAGATGTATGGACTAAATTCAAGTTACATACTGTCCGTCTCTAGAAAAATTAAGTCTATGAGATTGAGACTGACACTCTGAATTGCATCCATCCCAGATAGCCACCAGCATTTGGGGAAATCCGCTAACCCCACATGCTCGTGATGCTGTGCGCAAATAGTCAGCGACCACAAGCCCCTTGCAGATTGAAAGTACCTCAAACATCTGCAGCGTGTAAACCTCCGAGAGGCCCAGGGCTCTCTTCTTTCGTCCACATTCGTCAAGTCATCTCCAAAGACCAGAAATTTCGGACACTGCAATAGTCTACTGCAGGACTATAAGCGCCCCATTATCCCAAATCACGCGACATAACTCAGCAGTACAGCCAGCTACTTAAAGACATTCTCATCAATGAATTTTGGGGAGACATCGGATTTCATGATAACGTATCACAAAAGTAATGTGAGGGAAATGGTTATGATACAGCAGCAGCAGGGTACATACATGAAGGAAGCAATATCTTCATTGGGTGTTAGCAATGATCGTTGGTGATGAAATGTTTGCGGAACCGACCTCAAAGAGCAAGTCATCCATGAACAAATACTTTCCCTGCGCCCCAATACATAACGAGTTGGAGAAAGAAGAAGACCTAATGAGATGTCCTGCTTGAAAGCTGATTCAACTATGGTTGAAAACCCCAATATAGTCTGCAATTGATGGACAGTCAACCCGTCCTTTTTATGCTTCCCCCAGGCGATTGCATCTATCCTCACAAGCTACATCACTGGAAACACGCCTTGCAAATTTGAAGATAAATCTCTCTGTTTTGTACAGGACTGACCAAGAGTATGGGAAATTGTCGACATTAATGACACAAAGATAGACATGGGCATCATTACAATTGTGAACGTACTTAGCTGCGCGATTTTTTGGGTATGGAACAAGCCAAACTATGGAACAAGCAGAAATCATCGCAGATCGTCTAGAGAAGTCTGTAAGAGGCTACATGACCTGATAGCAGCATGTCGGTACACAGCTCCCAGTCACACAACAGGTCATCACGGGATTTGGAGCGGTTTGTCATTCGATATGTCCTATGGTGATACCCCCCCCCAAAGTAAGACCATTGGGAGATCGACGGCAGACGACGTGGAGAAATCAGAAGGAAAAAAAAGAACTATTCACGGACTTGTGCCTGACTGGACAGTCTCCAATCCACACTTGGAGCGTGTAAAACTATCTTGCATATTTGCAAAATCATTACCAGCTCCAAAAATCACCCTACAACGATGGTCGATGGGTGGCAATCTTGTAAATGCTTACTGTCTAGCACATTGTCCGTTCAACCAAGCCGACACTTCACCCCATCCCATACCCTACATGCCAAATCAGCAGGACAGGAACATCAGGTATGTAGCAGCGAGGTGTTGCATCGCGAGTGAGGACAGTGATTCTGATAG
>JACEEZ010002510.1:0-62500 GCA_016584305.1 Chionoecetes opilio | reverse complement strand
GTGGATGTATATATGCGTGGATAGATGAGTAAGTTGATGTCTATAGAAGTCGTGATGGGGACGTAGTTTATATAGGAGTCACAGTCTAATATTAGAATGTGACTCCTTTATAAACTACGTCCCCATCACGACTTATATAGACATCCACTTACTCATCTATCCACTCATACATACATCCACTTACTCATCTATCTACTTTAACAAACATCCACTTACTCATCTATCCACTCATATATACATCCACTTACTCATCCTTCTACTTTAGGAGTGAAAGTAGAAACTATAAATGCGCGGGGATGATAAAAGTATATAGGAAGTAGAATATGGAGGTTATGGAGATGTTGAGGTTAAATGTATAAAAAGTTGACAAATAATATACATGGTGATGCATATACGAAATTACCTCATAACATTACCTTTTACATAATGCCACCGTCACACCTATTCAAAGTTGACCTTATTCACGGCGTAACCATTTCTAGGAGGAAGGGATAGTGGGCGAGGTCTGTGTGTGTGTGTGTGTGTGTGTGTGTGTGTGTGTGTGTGTGTGTGTGTGTGTGTGTGTGTGTGTGTGTGTGTGTGTGTGTGTGTGTGTGTGTGTGTGTGTGGCGAGAGAGAGAGATGAGAGAGAGAGAGAGAGAGAGAGAGAGAGGAGAGAGAGAGAGAGAGAGAGGGAGAGAGAGAGAGAGAGAGAGAGAGAGAGAGAGAGAGAGAGAGAGAGAGAGAGAGAGAGAGAGAGAGAGAGAGAGAGATACACACACACACACACAGGCATACTTTTCATACTATATATTCTTTGTCCTGCCATCTAATATACTATAGGAGTAGCCGTGTGTCTGTCTGTCTGTCTGTCTGTTTTGGGTAGCTGAAACTGTAAATTCAATCTTGATGAGAATAGGCTAAAAAAATCGCAAATAAATCGTAGGTGGTAAGTGGCTTGGTCTCATGTCGATTGCATTATTTTGAAGGGGGGTTTTGGGCTAAAACCCTTTTATGCGTATAAGATTACAGGAAGAAACTCGGCGGCAATGCCTTGTCGTATTTCACTAACTCCGTAGACTCATGGACTTACCGTTTGTGTGAGGCTGCTGTGGGGAATTTGCTGGGGTTTTTTCTTATTATCTGCAAATTTCCGTCGCTTGATATTTGTTTTGTTTATATTTTCAGGTAAGACGTAAAGGACGTGTTGACTACAGGACCGAGAATTCGTGAGTGTTAACGTTATCAGATACATTAAACATAACTTTGGAGTGTTTTATCTCTTCCCTCTTACTCTTCTTCGTCTCTCTGCCCAGCCTTCCTCCTCACCATCCTTTCCTGTCCTCCTTCTATTATTTCCCTTCCTATGTTAATTATATATTATCCACCTTATCTATCTAACATACTATAGCAGTAGCCGTGTGTCTGTCTGTTTGTCAGTTTTAGGTAGTCGAAACTGTAAATTCAATTTTGATGAGAGTAGACTTAAAAAAATCGCAAATAAATCGTAGGTGGTAAGCGGATTGGTCCCATGTCGATTGAATAATTTTGAAGGGGGGTTTTAGGCTAAAAACTGTGTTGAGCAGCGGTTTTAAGATATCCAAACTCTGCCAGCGTTCAATTTCTCGAAATTGCATTCGACTCGCGACCGAGCACTAACCGCTCCTCCGCTACTGTGCTCCTCTGTACTGCTACCAGCCGGCAGAACAGCCGTGTTTGCGTTAATATCTGCTTTTGACGGTATAATTAAAATATACAGCATTTATTACATAATATATATACTTATATAATATATATATATCAACTATATATTATATATATATATATATATATATATATATATATATATAATATATATATATATAATATATATATATATATATATATATATATATATATATATATACTTATTTTATATATTATAAGAATTTATATTATGTTTCCGAGGCGCAGGCGAAGGTGAGTTTGAAGGATCACGATCGATTTACGCTGTAAAGCGCTTCAACCGAGCAGCCGAGGCGACGACATCTACCTGCCTCGCGTACCTATCATCACGCAGGCAGCGTCTGGCACTGGATTCCGCATGCGGCGTCTGCAATTTCCCATCCGTGTTGCATATGCCATGACGACCAACAATTGCCAGGGCCAGACCAAGAGCTACGTGGGAGTCTACTTGCCTACACCCGTGTTCACGCACAGCCAACTCTACGTTAGCCTGTCAAGGGTTGGCTGTGCTGATGCCGTCGAAGTGTTGGCGCCCCGTGGAATCACACGGAACGTGGTCTACTCCGAGGCACTTTAACCAGTGACCAACGACAGCAGCAACACGAATGGAGTTTGCACTCACATTGTTGTCTAATATATACTACTACTACAAACATCAATACATGGGTCCGAAGGGCCCATAAACACTTGTAGACCACTATATCTCTTACCTCTACCCTGCCCACCCTTGTAAACACGGAGACGTGTTTTTTATAATGATTATGATGAGGTGTAGCCAGGTATAGTTAATTTATTGTTTGTTAGTGTGTTGCCTGGCATAGTTAATTTATTGTTTGTTAGTCTGTGTGTGTGCGTACATATACATATATACATATATATATATATACATATATATATATATATCTATATATATATAATTATATATATATAATATATATATATATATATATATATATATATATATATATATATATATTATATAAAATTATATATATATATATATATATATATATATATATAGTATATATATATATATATATATATATATATTGCCCTTGACAAATAAATATTGTTTGTTTTTGTTTGAAATTGAAACTTTTCTATTAGGAATTGAAAACCTACGAAAATTCACTTCGATATCCTTCTTGCTTACCGAGTGAACAGTGAAGTTGAAACAGGCGCTCCGACTTTGGGGCCCTTGTGCAACAGGCCGATATTCCGTGCGCAGTCCAGATTTACAGTGGTCTATGTAGTAGCATATTGTGTGGGTTGTCACTAGGAGGTTCCCGTGGTGTAACGGGAAGCACAGCCACCCGGCATGCGGAAAGTCCCGGGTTCGAATCCCGAGCGGTGCAACCTTTATTGGTGAGTCCCCCTACTTTAACACATATGTTCTAGGATGGCAACATATGACTCGGCTGTTAGACGACCCTCTATTTGTTGCCGGCTGCCCAAGACATCCCCACGTCATCCAGAACACCGTGCGTGATGGGGCCACTCTTCGTTGATGCAACACCATTCTGGATGTCAAATTTGCATAAAATTACTTTGGGTATTTGCTAGACTGATATTTTTCAATATTAATTATGAATAAAATAATCCCTTGAAACACCTATCGCAAATGATGACTATCCACAAAATTTGTTAGCGGAAATCAAACATAAATGGTAAACTAAACAGTCTCCCTTTTCCTATCTTTACTCTTAAAATTATTTTACATCTTGCAAACAAAATATGTTGGTATTTTTTTTTTTTTTTAAATAGTATTTTTAAGGATTTGATGCCGATTCCTATACTCTGTTTTCGGGGAGAGGTGACAGTGGGCATCTAACCTTATCCCTCTTGACGACATGCATTGTTCCTAATAAAGCAAAAGTTACCATTCATTTAAGACGTATAATAAAAAACCCGTTGCTTTTAAAATAATGCATCAGATATGATGACCTTATGCTGATAGAATTATAAAAGTGTTCAGTTTCAAATGTTGTCGTAGTAGTACAGAAAAATGCTGACAGCAGATTAGCCTCCTAATAGGGTAACATAATTACGTGATTCAATGATTCAGGTAATAATGCGTTTAATAGGAAAGGATTAATTTGCAAAGACTAACAATGCTTACAAACGTTTGCTACCGGACATTCACCAAACTTACCGTGTGTTACGTCTGCGCCAAACACGGTGTGGGCGCAAGCCCTCTGAGGAAATCATCTTTTCGTTACATAATACGACACTGCCAAAACTCCAGTGGCATCTTAGCATACCGTCTTGCAAAGGCTAATCAATTTTGTTGTGTCTTCCCGTCAAGGCAGGTTTGACGGCTGGGATTCGACCTCGTAAATCAGATGCCCGAAGTCTTCGCTGAACATTTGTTGTGCTACATCAGAGCTATAATGTGTCCCGTACTGTGAGCACATAGGGGTTACTTCCATTGTTTCAACTATTGATTGGTCCCGTTGTCGCGTAGTTACACGAGGGTGATCTGGACGAGGGGCGATTCTACGTTGTGTTTAGTCTCAGAATCGCTTAATCCACCTCTTCATACCGTTCCGGGCCAGAAGCCACAAAACACTTAAAGACCTTTTTTTTGGCGTTAGTCAACGACGGAACCCACAGCGCGGAAAATTCGTCGATTCGTCGTTAACGTGCACACACTGGCCAACGACTGCTCAAACCAGTATTAGCAGAGGTCGGAAGTCTCCAGGCATGCTCATATGCTTGGTATGCTATGAAATATCTTTTTATAGGTCAATGTAGACATATGATTGCATTGAATGGATATTATTCATATATATGAGTAAAGAGATGAAATACAAGCAAGGGACTCATCTACGTCTGGCAGCGCGGCCTTCGGCAGCAGCAGCAGCAGCAGGATGAAGCCCGTGAGGTGGATATCACACCAACTTCACCAAGGGAGGTAGATGTCTTTGGTAATATTTAGTAGGGGAGCGAGAACCCCTTGAGGAATCCTATGATCCCTGGTTTGATATCCTATGGTGCTAATCACAGACGTGGGAGCTGACTGTCTTCTTCAGGAAAGCACGGTGAGGCGGAAAAACTGGGGGTTTTTTTCCTCAAACTGTTGAGTGGGCGGCTGAGCCCCAGCCCCTCCGCCACTGTGGGTTTGGGCAGGCTTAATCGTCTTATTACTCGTTATTATAAAACTTAGTGATTATGGTGAGATGTTTATATACTTGTCATTATTAAATCAATGTGCACCGTGTGTCACCTTAAATAAGGGTGATTTAAAGATGTTATGATGAGTTGACTGATGAGGGGGCAGAGGGGACGGAGAGGCCTTGCCGCAGGGCCTCTCCATAACACAAATTTCACTATTTAACCCACACACACACCTTCTACCACCAAAACATAGCAACACAGGCTCCTTACTTAACATCTTACTATCTGATACATTAAAACTCCTTAAAAAGCAAGCATTCCGAATAAAACGAGAATTAGTTTGAGATGACGGGGCAAGAAGGCGGGGAGAGGCAGTCGGCATGCCATTTTTCCCCGGGAAAATATGTCCGCGACTTGTGATTGGTCGAGAAGTTTTAAAAACTTTTTGTCATTGGCTGGTGACGATGCCGCGCTTGATGACGTCATTACTGCCTTAGCAGTCAGCGCCTTCCGACGCGTTAACGACCGAAAAGGGAGGCTTTGTAGCTTTCTTTCGTTAGGAAAAGAAGTTCAGAGAGATGGTCGTTGCTGGCGCAACTACCTTTGTTGCTGGGTTCCTGCCCCGTTTCCCGTTCGTCTGCTCACTCCGAATGTTGTGCGATATGGCCTGGACCCTCTCCTCCATGTGAAGGGTGATCATGCCATCTCTCATCTCCCTCGGGGTTTGACGGCTGGTGCTTCCCCCTCTGCATACCGGGGGATTTTTCTTTAGGTCTACTCGTGTCGGGATTACAGTGTAACTGTAAACAGAAATGATCACGGTAATTAAATGCCGCCGTATGATAATGGTTCGTATCCAATCACCAACAAACCCCGGGATTCATATGAAACCCCTTTTCAGAGCACCAGCAAACGAGGCTTAATAGGGGTCCAGGGCCAGAAACCAACAAAAACTTAAAGACCTTTTTTGGTCGTTAGTCCAACACGGAACCCACAGCGCGGAAAATTCGTTTGATTCGTCGTTAACGTGCACACTGGCCAACGACTGCTCAAGACCGGTATTAGCAGAGGTCGGAAGTCTCCAGACATGCTCATTATGGGTTGGTATGCTATGAAATATCTTTTTTATAGGTGAATGTAGACATATGATTGCATTTGGATGGTATTATTCATAATATGAGTAAAAGATGAAATACAAGCAAGGGACTCATCTACGTTGGGGCGCGGCCTTTGGCAGCAGCAGCAGCAGCAGCATGAAGCCCGTGAGGTGGATATCAACACCAACTTCACGAAGGGAGATAGATGTCCCTTTGGTTATATTTAGTAGGGGAGCGAGAACCCTTGAGGAATCCTATGATCCCTGGTGCATCACAGGCGGGGAGCTGACTGTCTTCTTCAGGAAAGGGACAGGTGAGGCGGATAAAATGCGGGTTTTACTCAAAAGTTTTGAGTGGCAGCGCCGCTGGAGCCGCCAGCTCCCCCGCCACTGTAGGTTTGGGCAGGATTAAACGTCTTATTACTCGTTATTATACAACTTAGTGGGTTATGGTGAGATGGTAGATATACTTTTCATTTTCTAAATCCAAAGTAGCACCGGTGTCACCTTTAAAAAAGGGTGATTTAAAGATGTTATGATGAGGTGACTGATGGCGAGGCAGAGTGACGGAGAGGCCTTTCCCCGGGCCTCCCCATATCACAAATATTCACTATTTTTAACCCACACACCACATGGCACCTTCTACCCCCAAAACACTAGCAACACAGGCTCCTTACTTATACATCTTACTTTCTGATACATTAAAACTCCTTAAAAACGAAGCATTCCGAAAAAACCCAGAATTAGTTTGAGAGACGGGGACAAGGGGGGAGAGGCAGTTTTGGGATGCCATTCTTCCCGGAAAAATGTCTCGCTGACTTGTGATTGGTCGAGAAGTTTTAAAAAAATGTTTATCATGGCTGGTGGCTGATGACGCGCTTGATGACGTCATTACTCGCCTTAGCCAGTCAGCGCTTCCGACACGTTAACGACCGAAAAGGGAGGCTTTGTAGCTTTCGTCGTTAGGGAAAAGAAGTCGGAGAGATCGTCGGTTTCTGGCCCAACACCTTGTTGCTGGCTTCCTGCCCTGTCCTACTAAAACCCCGACGTTATAACGGTGATAGAGCTTTCATATTGATTAACGAATTTCATTCAATCATCGATCACACCACGACACGAATATTGGCTCCTATTGTACAGTCTAAGACAAAAGTCGTGTCATGAATTTTGGTTAAGACATCTGGGCCAGAAGCCACAAAAACACTTAAAGACCTTTTTTGGTCGTTAGTCCAACGACGGAACCCACAGCGCGGAAAATTCGTCGGTTCGTCGTTAACGTGCACACTGGCCAACGAACTGCTCAAGACCGGTATTAGCAGAGGCGGAAGTCTCCAGACAGCTCATTATTTCTGGGATGCTATGAAATATCTTTTTTATAGGTGAATGTAACATATGATTGCATTTGGATGGATATTATTCATATATATGAGTAAAGAGATGAAATCAAGCAAGGGGGCTCATCTACGTCTGGCAGCGCGGCCTTCGGCAGCAGCAGCGCAGCAGCATGAAGCCCGTGAGGTGATATCAACACCAACTTCATGGAGGGAGATAGATGTCTTTGGTAAATTTAGTAGGGGAGCGAGAACCCCTTGAGGAATCCCATGATCCCTGGTGCTATCACAGGCGTGGGAGCTGACTGTCTTTTTCAGGAAGGCACAGGTGAGGCGGATAAAATGCGGGTTTTACTCAAAGTTTTTAGTTGGCGGCGCCGCTGGAGCCGCCAGCTCCTCCCCCACTGTAGGTTTGGGCAGGATTAAACGTCTTATTACTCGTTATAATACAATTTGTGATTATGGTGAGATGTTATATATACTTGTCATTATCTAAATCAATGTAGCACCGTGTGTCACCTAAATAAGGGTGATTTAAAGATGTTATGATGAGGTGACTGATGGGGGGGCAGAGGGGCGGAGAGGCTTTGCCGCGGGCCTCCCCATATCACAAATATTCACTATTTCAACCCACACACACGCCTTCTACCACCAAAACACTAGCAACACAGGCTCCCTTACTTATACATCTTACTATCGATACATTAAACTCCTTTAAAAAGCAAGCATTCCGAATAAACGGAATTAGTTGAGATGACGGGGACAAGGCGGGGAGAGGCAGTCTGGCATGCCATTCTTGCCCGGAAATATCGTCGCTGACTTGTGATTGGGCGAGAAGTTTTTAAAAAATGTTGTTTATAGGCTGGTGGCTGATGACGCGCTTGATGACGTCATTACTCGCCTTAGCCAGTCAGCGCCTTCCGACGCGTTAACGACCGAAAAGGGAGGCTTTGTAGCTTTCATCGTTAGGAAACGAAGTTCGGAGAGATCGTCGTGCTGGCCCAACTACCTTTGTTTCTGGCTTCCTTTCCCTGGTAAAGGGCTAACCTTTCGGTTTCTGTCTTGCCGCATGTCATACGAACGGTTGGTAGCACTGTCATAAGTGCTTCGATCTCCCACAACTCATACGTCATAATAGTTCGTATCCTCACGAGTAATTGTTTAGGATTCATTACCAGGAGTGTTAAAAGTAGAAATGCTGAGGTAATTTTAAAGCAGTGGTTCGGTTCGGTGGTGGGTTCGGTGAGCCAGTCTCAGGGGTTCGGCGGAGGCCCTCCGAAACACATTGCAATTTTTCTATTATTGTAAACTCCCTCAGTTGTTGAGGCTCGCTTCCCGCACTAACCCCCACCCCCCCCTTTATAACAATCCTGGATTCACCCCTGTTTTTCCCTTTATTTTTAAGGACCTATATACGCCACTGCTTCAGAGTCCTTCCTTCCTTCATATTATTATCCGAATATACTCTTGAATTTTGGGGGCAATTTTTCTTTAATTTATTGCTAGATTAAAATGGAATTTGGTCCTTTTATTATCCAAATATACGCTTGAATTTTGAAGCAATTTTTCTCGAATATTTTTTTTTTTTTTTTTTTTTTTTTATATATTATTCTTGCATGTGACTAGCTCTCTCCATACTCTGTCGGTGATGTATGTGGCCTTCAAGGTGTGGCTCAGGTGTAAAGATAAAATGTCCTGGTGATCATTGCTGGCCGAATATACTTCGCATTCCACATCGAATAATATGAAACATAAACGCAGTAAATCTATTGAACCTTTGAAATACTTTTGGTTTGTTTTAGCCATTGCCCTCATCGGCGGCAGATATGAATCTTTGACCCCTTCCCTGAACAGTAGCTTCGGGGATTCAGGCTTGCCAACCACGAGCATGTAACTGCGTTAGGTTTCATAATGTTTCACGATTACATTTCATATTTGGACAAAAACCGTAACCCCGACTTTTGTCTTAGACTGTACATCACAGAAAAACAAAAGTCGTCCCTGAAGTGCTACTAGATTCCGTTTTACATTGAAAAAGTAGCTCTTTATAGCAGTAGTATGGGATTATTGCTGAAAAAGAATGGTTTACGAGGTTAGAACAAAATATAAGGAGGGCTTAGTTTCAGTATTGGGGTTGTACAGAGATAAAGACAGATCAGAAAAGTGATGAGATGTGTCGAGGGGCTCAAGGAGGCTGTCAAGCCCAGCGCTGGGAAATAAGGATGTAGAGGACGATCGACATAACATGATTGATGAATAGGGAAATCACACAGAAAGTGATGCAATAAGTGACAAAAAAAGGTCAGGACGAGCTACAAGCGATACAATATCGAACGGGTAACAAGATGAGAAGGTGGGGGAGGAGGAAAACGGTGATCGGGCACTTCAAACAGCACAACTTGAACCAGTGACACCTGAACTAGTTACAACCACATAGTTACATACTAGAGGGTGCCCTGGGCCTGCCTTTTGAGGCAACTGCGGCCATGTTAGGGGGATGGACAGAGAGAAGAGAGAAGCTTGACATCACACAGGCAATGTAAGGTATTATCAAGCCAGCAGATGATATTAAGGAAAACTGTACCTTCCATCGCGTACATCGAGACTTTGCTGCATATTATGAGCACCTAATAAATTACAGTTAACCATACCTACAATGAATCCTTATGCTTATATGTATGTTGGTATGAGTATTATACAGTTTATGTTCCGTTAGTGTGTTATTCACCCATGGTCTTGTCCACGCGAGCTAGCTCGCGATCGCCAGTTTTCACCCTCTCAGTGCGAGCTTGGAGCTCATTATTACCGATCTTTGGGCAATGCTGGGACCTCTCAGACACCACACACCCCCATCCCCTTGCTCAAGGGGGACAGTAACCGCCCGAATTTGTCAATGAAAAATCCCCGGGAGCGCGAGGATTCGAACGCCTACCCACATAATGGAAGCCCGTCACGTTATCAACCTGACCATCGCGCGGTGTGTGTGTGTGTGTGTGTGTGTTATTTTGGCAACACACGCATACAAACATGAAAAAACACACCAGACTGATTTGCATCCAATCAACAAGTGAAACTTCTTCGTTAGATTATTCTTGTGAGAGAGAGAGAGAGAGAGAGAGAGAGAGAGAGAGAGAGAGAGAGAGAGAGAGAGAGAGAGAGAGAGAGAGAGAGAGAGAGAGAGAGAGAGAGAGATGAGAGAGAGAGAGAGAGAGAGAGAGAGAGAGAGAGATGAGGAAGACGATAAGATAGTAGACCCTGACCGAGAGTAGTGAGAGAAGGGAGAGAGAGGAGATTTATAAGCCTCTATCTATCGTTGAACGCCATTGTACTTAATTTTTACACTTCACTTGCCGTCAGCCTTCCTTGCCTTGTTGGCGATCAGGGTCAGTAATTCAGAGCTGCCGCGACGATGCACCTTACGTTGGCTCATCTTCCTCTTGACCTGCCGGTTGCTCCTTAAAACTTTTTACACTCACAGGTGTTGTAAAATGTTGTCCATCTCTTGCTTGGTAAGGCGGCAAGGAGGAGCATGAGGATGCCGCTATAAGAACACTTCTTTGTTGTTTAGTGCCACTCGTGCTTAAGTGCTCTTCAGTTACCGCTTCCTTGCTTCTTGGTAGCATAGAGTTTGAAAATTTGAATGCACATTCATGTATTTGGGCAGTGCATATTAGTCACCACTGTAACATTGCCAGCATACAAAGCAGTACACATATAACGCTTACTATCACCTCCCCTTATCCTCTCTGAGCCATACCATCACTCTTCCCTTCTAGCTGTGCTAATTCTGGGTATGCATCTTTTACAAGCACTAAGGCCACTGCTGACTTAATGATGAGTCGGATGTGGGGGTGCGACACAGTGCCACGACGAGAGTGAAGCTGCAATGGTAGACAGTCTCAGAGCAGATCGGAACAAATTTCCCCCTTACTTGGTCGCCAGGGAGACGGGACTCGGGAGTGGCAGCCTGTTGCGCCAACCTCTCGCTTGCTCTAACTGAGAGAGGGTGAGGCCATCAGGTCCACGAACAACCAACTGATGAGTCCTCCATGAGGAGGTGGAGGAAAATAGAGCACGAATAAAAGGATGGCACATCACATTAGATAATAAGATTAGGAAATGAAGGAATGGGGAAAATGGAGGACGTTGTTTGGCGTAATGACCTTGGGATCCATTCAACCCCCAAGCTCATTATGCCAGGAAATGAAAAGATGAGGTAGATCAGGATGGCTGACAGCCTCAGGCTCCTTGCCGTATCAGCAACTGTACCTGAAGACGGGACTCCAATCCCACACCAAGACCATGGATGGTGGGTGGGTGGGTGTGTGCTTAGGTTAACTTTATTACAAATGGTAGCGACAACTCAATTTATGGACGACACGTTGGCTCCTTTTGCCGCGCCGCTCACCCTATGGTCGCTCTCCCTCTTTTTTTTCTTTTTTTCTCGCTCTCTCTCTCTCTCTCTCTCTCTCTCTCGCTCTCTCTCTCCTCTCTCTCTCTCTCTCTCTTCTCTCTCTCTCTCTCTCTCTCTCTCTCTCTCTCTCTTCTCTCTCTCTATATATATATATATATAATATAATATATATATATATATATTATATTTTGGGGAGGCGGTAGCAGAGTGGTTAGCGTCACCGTGTGGCGTTCTCGAAGACCCAAGTTCGATCCCGAGTGAGACCATAAATCCACTTAAAATATTTATGCACCGTCGAGTGGCTAAGAACACCCACATGCCCTGTCCATTAACTCTACCTTCGATTGCGAGTGCATCGGAGGACACAAGGGGTGGCATGAACCTCTAATTACAGGTGTCACTATAAAACTCCTGCCTTCGCCACCACGGGAGAAGGCCAACCATCATAGCCCTCAAGTGAGCCTCCAGGCCTACCATCCGAGCCCTGGAGGCCCTGCCTACAACCATCACAGCCCTCAAGTGAGCCTCCAGGGCCTACATCCGAGCCCTGGAGGCCCTGCCTACAGGCGCTATAGGCATAAATGTATAAAAAAAATTGAAAATACAAATATTAGAGATGGATCGAGTGGTGGGTTTTTTCACAACCGTGGTTGGGGTTGTGTTGCGGTTACCGTCTGAAAAAAGAAGAAATTATGAGTGCTTGCATCACAATCAAACCTAACCAATATGTCAATGAAAGTCTCACCCCTAAGCGTCTCTCCATTTTTAAAAAAATTCTTGGAACATTAGTAGACAAAATAGAGATTAATTCTAGCAGTGCTACACAAGAGATGGTAAAATCAGTGTCAAATCAAAATGCTCTAACCTGAAAACATATAAAAACAAATAAAGAATCTCTCCAAAATTTCTTGACAAATTCCCTACATTTAAGGATAATGCTTAGTTGATGTTTTCTAACCTACTTCTACGTTGTATTGCATCTGTCTATTTATTATATATTATCATAATCTTCGATAGGAGAGGTAGTCAACGATCGTCTGAGAGGCTAGCTCAGAACGTTCCACGAACCCACACGAAGAACCCTCCGGAGGTTTATCCCCGGAGTGATTTGACGGGCAGGCGCCGCCTCTGCACCGCCCCGGCCACCTCCATAAGAAAAAACATGGGCTAGGGGGCCCTACCACTCGATTTAAAGTGCGGGCTTCCCGAGGGGTCTGCCCCGCACTCGTCATAGATAGACCCCCCCCCCCCCTGTGTTGGCATTGGAGGGGTATGCGTGGTCGGGCCCCCCGGCAAAACCGGGTCGGAGGCGCGGTTACCACGCCCCTGGCCTCTACCTCTTATTATGTTCGTGGCTAGTTACGTTTTTACAGGGAGGGGGTGCAAGCCCGTCCCCAACCAATCTGATTCAGGGATTGGCCTTACTGCTCACCGTGGCCAGGGACGCAGAAACCCCCTTTAGGGATTAACCCCAGGCTGCCCACTATTTCACCCATAGCTGGGGCTGGATGGCCATTGACTCAATATGGAGTTAATCTACCCATAAAGATGGTCTTATTTTTAGTCCAACTGGGTGTCCAGCACACCCTCCTCACTAGTAGAACCAGTGGGGTAGCTGGGATAGTCGCCGACGATCCGACCATGCGGCTGTTGTACTGGGTTGCATGTTACCAGTAGCAGGGGACAACCCTGACCAGACACCAAATTGGGATTGGCATAGCCACGGTGTTATGGCCTCGCTCAGCAGGTTTATTTGGCGTTTTCGGTACCTGTGCAGTAGGTACCTTGGAAGTCGTTTGTGATCCCTGTCCTTCTCTATGGTTGTGAGACATGGACACTAAATAGCGACTTGAAGAAGCGAATCGATGCCTTTGGCAATAAGTGTCTTCACAGAATCATGGGGTATCGATGGGATGATTACGTGTCAAATCAGCGATTGCACCGTGAAACTGAATCGAGGCCTATTACCTGCATAGTCCGTCAGCGCCAACTTCGGCTATATGGGCATGTGGCACGCTACCCTGAAACCGATCCTTCCCATCGGGTTGTATCTGTAGGAGACAATCCGGCGTGGAAGAGGCCAAAGTGGCGCCCACAAGGCTCGTGGCTGGGGCAAGTTGATGTTTCTTGTCGAGAGCTGCTTGGTATGGGAAAGGAGCCTGAATGGAGACTCGCGCGTGGTGACCCTCGGGAGTGGCGTCGTAGGGTAGGCGAGGCGACGCGCCCCCCGGCGTATGCCCCCAATTATTGATTGAAAGGCTGGATGGTTCAATGGATAGATTGCTCGGCTTTCGGCCATATGGACTTGAGTTCGCCCCGTTATTTCGGAAGCTGTCTAATGAGGGAGGTTACGCTCTATCATCACTATAGCAGAGCTATATCGTCTCACTTGCTTAGCTCAGTAAAATTCAGAATCCCACATATTTAAAATGCATATGAAAATAACAATAACAAAGATGATAATATTAACAAGAAGACTGATGATAGTAACATTAACAACAAAAACAATACAAATGAAATATTTTATATGTACAGTCTAGGACAAAAGTGTAATACTAAATTAAAGTGTAATAAAAGTGTAAATGTAACTCGTGAAACATTATGAAAACACTAACGCAGTTACATGCTCGTGGTTGGCAAGCCTGAATCCCTTAAGCTACTGTTTAGCTAAGGGCTCAAAGCTTCATATCTGCCACCGATGAGACAATGTCTAAAACAAACCAAGGGTATTTCAAAGGTTCAATAGATTTACTGCGTTGAGGTTTCATATTATTCGATGTGGAAAGCGAAGTATATTCGGCCCAGCAATGATCGCCAGGGCATTTCATTTTTACACCTGAGCCATTGAAGGCCACATACATCACCAGCAGAAGTATGGATAGAGCTAGTCACATGCAGGAATATAAAAAAAAAAATATATATAAAAATAAAATAAAATAAAATAAAGAAAAATTGCTTCAAAATTCATTAGTATATTTGGATAATAATAAGACCAAACTTCAATTTTAATCATGCTAAAAATTAAAGAAAAAGCCCTTCAAAATTATGGAGTATATTTGGATAATAATATGAAGGAAGGAGGACTCGGAAGCAGTGGCGTATATAGATGCCTTAAAAAGAAAGGGGGACTACAGGGGTGAACAGAGGATTGTTGCTTCTAAAGGGGGGGGGGGGGGCTTAGCGAAGCACGAGCTCAACAGCTGAGGGACCAGTTTACAATAATAGCAACATTGCAAATGTGTTCGGAGGGCCTCGCGAACACTGAGACTGGCTCACCGAAACCAGGTTAATTAAGAACTTACTACTTTAAAATAATCTCAGCCAAGACCACTGTATACTGGATGCACACGCGAAATGTCTTTGAATTGTGGGGTGCATAGGGGCCTGCGGGCCGCCCGACAAAGAGATATAGTGGTCTAGGGACTATCATATAGATGGTTTATCAGATAATATGATATACTGTAATCTTCTAAATTTGTTTTATAATATTATCAAATAAAAAACAGTAAAACACGCTAAAGGAAATGCCCATACGAGACTATGAAGAAATATGCATGAACTTAATATTCACTTAACTCTTCACACTTATACTTTGGCATTCAACTTTATCATGAAGGGTATCAATAGAAGCGCAATTTTATTAGCTTTCCATGATAGATTTCGTTATCTTGCATAAAGAATTAGAACTATGCATAAATTAGCGTTAAATAAAAAAATTAAATCATCAATAGGGTAATTTTTCCGATTGATGTATGTTATTTATTTATTATCTATTTCCGTTTTGATAAATTAATTAGCACCATGTATAAATTTTAGCGTTGACTAAATAAATAACCTCATCAATCGGGGAAAACTACCCGATGATGATTTTATTTAATTAGTTAACGATACTGTATGGGAGGTTTTAATACTTTATCAGTTAATGAGATATAGCAATGGAAAGCTAAAGACAATTGCGATTATATGATATCCTTCATGATAAAAGTGGACTACGCAAAGGTCTAACGGC
Organism: Chionoecetes opilio; assembly: GCA_016584305.1. Classification (NCBI taxonomy): domain Eukaryota; kingdom Metazoa; phylum Arthropoda; class Malacostraca; order Decapoda; family Majidae; genus Chionoecetes; species Chionoecetes opilio. The sequence continues at coordinate 46,829 of JACEEZ010002510.1, read as the reverse complement.
GAAGCGTGAAGTGAATAGTAATTTTTAAGTTCAGGCATATTTCTTCAGGAGTCTCGTAAAGTGGCATTCTTTACCGTGTTTTACTGTTTATTTGATAATTATTAAAGAACAAACATTGAGACGATACAGTAATCATATATAATGATAAACAGTCTATATGCCTCCGTATATATATCTATATATATATATTACAATATAGATATATATTAATATATATATATATATATATATATATATATATATTATATATATATATATTAATATATATATATACATTATATATATATATATATATATATATATATATATATATGAATCCGAGCGCCCTCCGACTTCAGGGCAAGTTTCAGGCCCATGTGCAACAGGCCGATATTCCGTGCGCAGTCCAGGTATGACAGCGGTTCTATGCCTCAGCACTTCTACTTTGAACACTCATGTAATGAATCAAAACAATTACTCGTGAGGATTACGAAACTATTATGACCATGAGTTGTGGTGAGATCGAATCATATATGACAGTGCTACCAACCGTTCGTAAGACATACGACCAGAACAGCCACCGAAAGGTTAGCCATTTAACAGATGTCTTAAACCAAAATCATGACACGACTTTTGTCTCGGACTGACATGTAATTGTACTATTAATGTTATTTCGTCATTGATGACCCAACATCATGAACAGGGCGTGTAATCCACTTCCCTTCATTGTGAAAGATAAAAAAATAAACAGTTTATAAAGGGTCAAAACATTTGCATTGTTGTGGTGTCTTTTACAGTAAACGAGAATCCCTCTGCCAGACGACAATGTGATCATTGTAATTTTCAGTCCACACAGCAAAGCAGCGTAGTCAACAACAAACACAGCAGGATGGGAGGAAGTTGACGTTCAGGGCAAGAACTTGAAAGTGAACCCAGCAGGGGGGGAACATTCGTTCCTAATGAAATTTTGGAATTTTATTTATTTTTAAAAAAGTAATAATAATTAATTAATGTTTTAATTTAAATATTTTAGATGTCGTTCTATAGGGAAACATCTATGTGAACACGTTTTATCGCGGACCCTATGTACGTATATACATTAAAACCTCTCAGTTCGGACTATGGGCCAAGAGTGTGTCGAGTAATCCAAGGAATCCGAATATTGGGAGGATTCTATATGGGGGGTATGTAAAAAAAAAAAAAAAAAAAAAAAAAAAAAAAATAATAATAATCAATAAAAATAATAATAATAATAATAATAATAATCTAGGTGTATTATTCTAGATGTAAAAATCAACAAGCACCCTAAATGTCAGGAAACGTCAAGTGGATGCCCATCCTCAAATAAGAGCAAAGAAAAAAATATTGCGATATGACTTTTTACATCCTCGCCCTGGCCCAATTACTTCTTAAGTTATGGTGTCGCGGCTGTCGCCCCCCCGCCAACACCCACCGTGAACTTTCCACCCACTTATGCACACATTCCTCGTAACATCCAATCCTTGATATTCTTCCACGCTCTTCCTTGTGTAGATATACAATAACTTTAATTTGCTCTTGTGTTAAGTTTCTTGCCACCCGTTATTGAACATAATGATAGTTATACCAATGCGCGTCTGTTCAAATTACTCGCGGGAAGGACGGCGATACATTTTAAATCTTCTCATAATTCACTGGTCCTTCGACACTAAAATGCGTTCTGAGTTCATGTGGGGGTGGAAAGCATTTTCGCTGCTGATAAAAAAGGCCTTTGCTTTTTCTTAGCATGTATAGTTTTTGAAAGATAGGGCATTTAAATTTTAATAGCTATTATAATTATATACGTATATATAATTATATAATTAATCGAAACAATCACCTACGTTAATATATATTACTCGTAAGTAATTAAACTTATGGTGGTGCCTGCGGCTTTATTAGGACCTAATGTACATATCTGGCAAAAATATACTTAAAATTATGTCCAATATAATCGAAAATGTGCACATCTTGGAAATATCTGAAAACTATGCCAAATTACAGTTAAATTTGACTTTATATATATATCTTATATATATATATATATATATATATACTATATATATAATCTATTATATATATATAATATATATATATATATATATATATATATATCTGATTTGGAAACACAAATTCCGAGAGTGGTTTGAGAGAAAGATGCGCTCCTAGTCGAAGAACAGTAGATCTAGACTGTTCTTTAGAAGAACAGTCAAGATCTCAAATTGGTATTTAAATAAAATGATGATCAAAAACGATACTAACACACAAAAAGTACTCCACCTGCTACATAGATACATCAAGAAGTGTTCGTGGTTTTGCTCTGTCGTTTGTAGGAGCAGATACTTTCACGTTGTAGCGTCCAGCAATATTCCCCTATCATGTCTGGGGGACTGAAATCGTCCTGGTATCGGGTTTCCATGGTGGCAATGTACCTGGTGGAAAACGTTCCTGCTCATCACTGACCGCGCCAGATTCGTTGGGAAGAAATCAAGATGTGAATGGAAAAAGTGGGATTTGTAGTGACATCGAGAGCCCAAAGCGCATGGTAACTTCTCAAAATGTCATTTACAAGTTTCTAATGATGCGATGCGCGAACATTACCTAGGTAGTTCTTTATAACAGCCAAAAAAGCTCTCAAGCAGCTTTCTCCAGGGGAGTTAGGCTCTTTACAAAGTCATCAATCATGAGTAGTTGACGAATTTGAGGGCCATGAAAAACACTGTTCTTTACTTTGGCTTCGATACCAGTGCGTTCAAAACTTTGCTAACAAATACTGAAAGCCAGCACCATTTTGAGCCATGGCCTTCACAAAATTTTTCATTAACCCAAGTTTCAGATGAGCAATGGAGGTAAGTACCCTTTTAATGTAAACAAGAGGTTTGTACATACAGTTGAACATGCCAGGTGAGCTTTCGGTCGTGCTGGGCCATTCTTTTGTTTGTAAGGTTGCTGTTCCGCTCTAGGAGTCCCACAAACAAGAAAAACACTGTGTTAGTGTTAACCTAACTGGAGTCCTAGAAGCAAGGAGAGCTACATAAGGTAACACACAGATTCCACTGAGGTTATTTCATATTAACAGCAGATAACAAAGTCTTCTAGTTCATAAGTTTCAATCATTTCATGGCCAATTGCGCCAATTGAACACTCGGAAAGCTATTCCTTTAGCAAGAATAAGGCCTTTAGCGTTGTGTTTTTTCCTGACATCTATGAACAGCCGCCACTCACTCTTATCATAAGTGTGAGATCACAAAGTGTTTCAGGAGTGTGTCAACATCAAAGCAGTAACAGAGCTTGGGCTTTCCATCTTGAGAAGCTGAAAGTTCTTATGTCTACGACGAAACGCTGGTGAGGAGAACTCCTTCTTTAGCAAATTCCATTTCTTGAGACGAGATCAAGGACTTCACTTTTCTCCTTGGATAGATCTAGGTCCATAGCAAGGTCAGTAGCATTCCTGACTGATGAATTTGGGCTCTCTGTTGTCTGCAATTTCTTGAAAGTTCTGTATCCATGGGATTATCCTCCTCGTTCGAATCTGATTCACGTAAGCACTTGCAATTGGAACATTTGCGAAGGAGATCAGCGACCATGTGGCACAGCCTGATGGCAGAGGTACTTCAGGATACCTGATTTTAGCTCGCATTTTTATGAATAGCTTGATGTTAGTGAGGCAGAAGTAGCAGTCGTACTGGATCCTTTTGTTCACGCGCCAAACCATTGGGATGCGAATGCAATGCCTGATAGCCGTTGCCCACGCTCATTCTTCAAAGTGGTTCCCCACAGGGTGCCGCTACGTGGGGGCCCACGTCTTATCTTGAGATCCCTATACGGCACTTGAAGTAATGCAGATAAGCTGCTTAACATTCTTTTAAGAAGTCTTCAGACTGTCAGCGGGTTAAAAAATTCCATTAAGTAAACAAAAAAATGTCGACCCGATGAATCACACAGTTACGGCGATCATCACAGCCCAGTAAAGGCACTATATACGGTAAACCAACTAAAAATTTAGGGGACTCCACTAAAATCAAAATACATCATATCTGCAAAGAAAAATTAAAATGTTTAAACAATATGTCAATAAAGCTGTACGATCAGTAGGTAAAATGTATACCACAGACTGCAAACACTCGCCAATATGCAGCGCGCACCACCCTCCCCTGCTCGCTGCACAAGCCCCACATGACTCAAAAACACTGCCATGCCCTAAATAGGCGAGAAAGAAAAGATGAAGAGTTTAAATGAAAACATTGGTGCAACCTCTTTTCTGCTGATTTTAACCCCATATTTTTCATGAATGCGTTCTGGTTCTCAAAAAACTGGACGTGATAGAGTAACTTGAACATCAGATTGAGTTCAGCAGGGTCGATTTATCTATAATCAGCTTATTAGTCCAGAAACCATATCTTCGATTTTTTTTTGTGACCAGTGAATTGAAAGTGGCATCCTGAACATTCCTCAAACGGTCTGATGGATGCCCGCCTTAAACAAGCTGCCATATGTAAGATATCTCTCTCGGAAAGTCAGTGGCGCCATAGAGACATTTTCGAATTTCCCGTTATGGAAGCGCTTGTGTTATGAGTACTGTCGCGAACAATACTTTGCGCGCTGTGTAGCCTCGGAATTTAACCCACTAAAAAAAAAAAAAAAAATTAAATTAATTTTATGTGATATTAGCTATATGTATATAGCTAGGAAATTTCGACCCCCCAAAAAAAAAAGTAAAAAAGAAAAAAAAGAGAAGGTCCGAATAATGAGGGTCCGAATACGAGAGGTTTTTGCTGTATATATATATATATATATATATATATATATATATATATATATATATATATATATATATATATAATATATATTATATATAATATATATATATATATATATATACTATATAGATTGGGTAAGCCGTGTAGGTCCAATGAAAATTGAAATAAGAGTATTTCGAATTTGGCAGGGTGTTTTCTTATGTAAAATTGAATTTAAGGTGTTTTGTCCCCCTCAACTTTGGTTGAGCACTTCTTGCTATGCAAAAATGCGACGAGATTATATTTATATGCAAAAACCTAGATTTAAAGTGCATTTTGCATTAGTAAGAATTGCTCAAATGCGAAAATGTAAAAGATTTAAAATCGTCTTAGAATTCCATTTTGCATAGGAAAGTGGCATGCCAAAGTTGAGAAGAAGTTTTTTTTTTATACGGCGTACCTAAACCAGGGTACCAAAATAGTGGATTGGGTGTAGGGATGGGAGGAAGGACAAGACCAGGCGATGGTGCCGACAGCAATATAGGAAACTGCACCCAGGTTGATCAGGAGGAGCAGGTGTCACAGTGACAGAGGAGCCATCTGGAAGGTACCTTTGGCCACTTTGTACCAGAGGACCCAGTGCCACCTGAGAAGCCTGCGTTCAAGGTGGACTCTAGCTCTCTATGACCTGCCTGGTGATATACGATCCACCGACTCACTGACGTACTGCAAAGGTGACTCAAACTAGGCCAACACGGGGTGGAAAGGGTGGTACTCACGCCCATTTGGAGAAGATGCTGGGACGCATGCGTCTTTCTGGAGGTATCATGAGTGTTGAACACAAAAGAGTTGCCGCTGCGCCCACCTTATCACAGCATCGGACGGGACCTACCTCATCTGACACTGGGCTTCACGGGTCCAGTGTGCAGTTGCTGTCAGCGTGAATGGATGCAGTACACGCCGAGTTCAGAGGAAGTGCCAGGCGTGAAGATCTCACGGATACCGGAGTATATCCTGGTCAACATGTCCACTGACCAGCAGGTCTCCTACCAGCTGGTCCAGGCTGTGAAGCGGGGCGGTCGCCATCCGAGCCGGCAGGAAGATCAAGTGTTGGCAAGGTGTCCCAACCAGAGGCTCACCATCAGCCCAGTAGCTCGCGTAACATGTGGCCCAGAATGCATGGCTGACTGCAAAGAACTGAACACCCTGGAAATCTAGTCAAGTATGCCTAGCAGGTGTAATTCAAACTCATACTACGACATCAAGGTTCACCACAGAATAGAGGACGGCCCAAAGCACAATCCTCACGCAGCAGAGTGCATGAGGTCGCAGCCCAAGAAGTCCAAAAAGCGTGCCTTCTACCGTGCGGACAGGAGGCATGGTTCCGCACCCTCAGAATGTGTCCTCCTCTCACTGTGCGAGTCAGAGTGAGACGACCGATGTTCGCAGTGACCCAGATTTTGAAGCTGCGGGCTGGCGAGGAGTATGGGGACACCAGCTGTAGGACCTGCAGCACACTCAAGCTGAAATGTCAGCCACCAGCTTGCCAGACACTGATCAGCTGGCAGCCTGGCCAGGGCACGAGCGGCATCACCTGTTCACTGTCGGGATCAGCTCCAGGAAGATCCTGGTAAAGCCGTACGAGGTCAGGAGTTCTCTAACACACTCAGTGCAACGAAAGTCATGAGCAGTGACAGATGCTGCAGCAGCAGCGGTGAGGGCAGCAGGCAGAGACGGGTTTCATCCGGGCTCGGGCCCAACCACCGGGAGGACCATGCCCTGCTTCAGCGTCTAAGAAAGGACATGAGATGGACACGTTCTAGCGCCAACGTATGAGGCTGTGACATTGTGACGTAGTGCCTGATGAACCAACTGATCAGAAGAAGCTTACAACGCTAGCATTTGAAAACGTTTTTTTTTTTTTTTTTTTTTTTTTTTTTTTTTTTTTCTATAAAAATTCGGTTGATGATGCAATACACAGGACAACCGGACACTGCGTACTCCATTTAAGCACATCGAGAAGGTGCAATATAAAAGTGCGATTTTGCGACAATAGTACGAATTGCTCAAATGCAAAAATGAACTAGATAAAATAGTCTTAGAATTCCATTTTACATAGGAAATGGCATGGCCAAAGTGAGAAAATATTTTTGTTATACGGATACATAATATATAGAGGGTACTTGGCTTACAAGTTTAAATTCGTTCATGATCGGAGCTCGTACTCAATTTGCTCCGTATATCAATCAATCTTACCATTGAAATTAATTGAAATACCATTAAATCTGTTCAGCCCCCCAAAAACACACCCCAATTTTTTTACTGTACCTATATGACTGGACTGCCACTCACCCTCCGCCATTTGCATTCGCAGGTATTTATACTCTGTGTATTCAAACTGTTGGAAACAGCTGTGGGTGGAACTGCCGTCTAAACGTAATGCACTCACACCGCCATTTGCATTCGCCAGTGTTTATACTCTGTGTCTCAGCTGTGGAAACAGCTGTGGGTGGAACTGCCGAACGTACTGCACTCACCCTCCGCATTGCATTATCCAGTGGTATAACTCTGTGGTATCAGCTGTTGGAAAACAGGCTGTGGGTGGAACTAAGACGCCTAAAAGTTACGCCACTCACCCCCGACAATTGGCATTCGGCCTGTGTGAGACACACCAACAGAGATGTTCACGCGAGGTAACCACGTGAAGTGAACGAGTGAGAAGCGGGATGCTGGGAGGATGTTGTGGCGTTCCTGCGCCAACTAGCGCAGAAGAGTATCTGAAGCTCGCCCGTAACTCGGATTTTGGCTCGCAACTCAAAGCAAAAATCGACTCCCTCGAGCGACTTCACGTAACTCGGAAAACTCGTTAAATTGGGGCACTCGTTAATAAAGGTACCAGTGTGTATATATATAGAATATATATATATATACTAATATATATATTATACTATACAGTAAAACCCTATAACTCCCCCCCCCCGCACGATAGGGGTTCTGCCCTTGCCGAGTTATTCAAATGTGCCGAGTTATGCAATGTCCTCTTGATATGTGTAAAAAACACAAAAAAAACAACATTGTAGTACAGTACAGGGATGCCCGAAGATACGAGAGTTAGGTCCACCTGCATACTCGTAAAGTGTGAAATCTCGTATAACGAAAAACACCATAAATAATGGTAAAATTAGAGATTGGTTCCAGGACCCAATCAATTAAACCTATAACGTACAAATGACATCTTTGAGGGTCATCCGGGTAGTGTAGGACATACCAGTATGCATGTAGGTCTTTGAGATCAATCAAAAATAATATTTAAAATATTTATTAAAAATATTAAACAGCACGCGGTGACTGTAGAGCTCACATTCACTGACGTTGGAGCGACTTACATATATGATATTAAAATATATTTTGTATAAATATAAATTGTATAAATATGAGGCACCCGCTGCAGACGGGCTCTACCCCGCAAAACCGTAGTTTCGAGGGAATTAAGAGTTGAAAGCGACAACCATTATTTTTTGGTATGGTTATGAATACCACAACTACTATACATCCCTAGAAAGGTTACTCAAGGGCTTTTGAAAGAGTAAATTGTTCATGGCAGGTGTTTGACTGATTTGTGTTTGGTTCATTGTGTTTGTGTGGTGTGTTGTGACCCCAACAACAACATCCCAATATTTTTCCAGTCGGAATTTTCTTATTTTTTTTGCTAAAAACGAAAAAGACATAGAAAGTAATTCCGGAAATATTCAAGCTTCTACGAGGAAAACAGGCAGAACAGGAAAATAATGAACCACAAAAAATTAGTTTGTCTTTTCCAATGGGAATAAACATTAAAAAACATTAAAATTGATTGGTTAGAACATACAAAACATAATTATGAACACTCTCCAAGCTCTGAAGCCTTGCGCTTAGTGAATGGTTGGGGGTGGGGGGTGGCGGCTAATAATCGAGGAAGCCGTCTGGTCTTGACTAGGCCTCCTCGTTCTGACACTTGAGCCACTTGGCACACTGCAGGCTCCTGGGCATGAAGAGGTCGGTCGGGCAGAACGTAGGTATCACAGGCACGAACTGAAGAGAGACTTTCAGGTCTTTTAAGTTCTGTTCTTTGACGTCAACACCATTTGGGTAATTACTGAGGCAACGGCGATGGCAACTCAGGTTAAAGTGTCAGGATTTGTAATTTTTGCCGCCTTTTGAAAAGTTTTATCTGAATGGTTAATACAGGCCATACCAGCCTTAACACTGAAGCCAATTGTAAGGTTATTAACGGTGGAAGATCCGCCATTCTTGAAACCCTTTCTACCAGTCTGGCCTTCGTCATGTGCTGCGCAGGACGTCAAAGTCAGTATAAGGGTTGGCATCTGTCCCATTCCGACGACTGTTGAACGGGGTGTTTTCATGCACTCCCTCAGAAATTCATGTAATGATCTGGAGCTGAGACGTTCTGGCCCTTCACCGCCTTTACAGGTTCCGAAGTCCCTGTGCATGGCATTAAGAGTGGCCGACACGAGAAAATAGTGCTGATTAGGTCACAAACGGCACCATGACAATCAAGCCGCAGTAGACAGCACTATGTTGGTTGTTCTGTATTGTGTCCCCCCCCAATTGCACTAAAAATAATGACTTTTGTATCCCATCCCCATGAAGTTTGTTTGAAATAGTGCAGGAGCAGGTTGGCTATTCTGAGGACCCACTGATGACCAGTCACTTCGTTCCCACACGTAAAAGTATTGCATCACCAGTGCTTCTTGGTGTATTCAGGGTTCTGAACACCAAAGTTCTACGTCACAACTTCCTTTCTTGTAGTATTGGAAACAAATCTAAGCCTGGGCGTGTTGTGGGGAGTTGTTGTAGATCCATAGAGATAGCAACGAGGGGTCATCATTATCTTTTTCATACACTATACGAATACTGTGTGCCACATGGGCCACTGGGCTAAGTGGCACTTCTCAATTTAAGTTCACGAATGTCATCAAAGTCAGTGTCCGCATTAAGGTTTCTTAATTTGCATGGTCCAGGCTCATCACACAAGTTACAGGTGTCAGCCTTAGGAGGCTCTTATGATGTTAAACTTTGTATAAAAATCATTGTATTTGGCAAAGGAAACCTTCAAGTTGCTCTTCTCATTCACCTTAGGTGTCGGCCACATAGTCTTGTAGTGTCTTGCAGCTAGAAACGGTTGGCAGGTACTTTGTCGTTACTCTTTGCTCTAAAATAGTGGGAGCTGTACACAGGCAGCCCTTAATGTGGGTTATGACAGCTTCTTCTTGCCCCTCTATTGTTTTATTGTGAAGCTCGGTCTGCCTCTTTGGTCACCTGCAGCAGTTCCAGCTACTGTTCTCTGACAATGCAGCCCTCACCCGTTTGGTACTGATAGCGTGAATGTGGATGAAGGCTATCTTGCACACTGTAATTATCCTGTCATGCACCACTACCTGTTAAAAACCGAGTAACAGACCGCGATTCACTCTTCCTTCTTTACACTTTGAAACTAATACGGTCTATGAGGTACCATGTTTGCGGGGTTGATCCCCCAAGCGAGTAATGTGCAAAAATTCACGGATTTATCGAAGCCAACGATACGATAGCAATTTTTTAGGGCAAAGCACATGGTGGACCCGAGCACTTTCCCCGCCACTTTTTCGTTGTTGCAATACTGACATACTCCTTCACCATGTGCCCGTGTTTGTCTAGCAACATTCTTTCAACGTGTTCGGCTGTCGAAGTCTCTTTATGTCTGTCGACTGTTCATCCACGATTGAGAAATCCGGAGTCCATTATCCAAGTACACAAGTTCAGAGGGAATTCTGCCGTGAACCTTGCACGTGAGAAAACTTGAGGCTGACTGACGTGTGGGAGGAAGGAGCTGATGGCGGGATTCGGCTGGCCGCGAAGGAGTGTCCCACCAGACGCGATGATTGGCCTAGGGCTGTGAGTGATGAGCCATTCTGGTTTGCTACACAACGCTAGTCTCATTTTTTTTCCGCTGTTAAAACACACAACTTTGAGCTCTCGAAAACAAACGAGAGGTCGAATATCGCTAATCACTTACGCCACCTGCGCCTGGGACTCTAGACATGCTGGAGGACGGTGAAAACAGAAAATCAGTCTGCGAGAAAGGGTTGAGGACCGTCTGGCAGCGGGTGCCCTCATATTATATTATACAAAATATTTAAATTTAAATTATTATAAAAAAAACTTTACACTATCTTCACTGCATTGTACTGGCTTTATTTTGAAGGCGAAGTACAATATATTACTTCATTGAAAGGAAATTTATTAAGCTATGTCATGGAATGTCAGAAAAATCTTCTATTGATGATAGTTGATTGTTGGATACAAACAAACCTCGATTCCCGGACAATAGGGGGGGAGACTGGTCCGGGAACCAAAAAAGGCCGGGAATCTTAAGTAAAAAAAAAAAAAAGAAAAAAAAATCCGATGCCATTACCCACCCCCGACGTTATCCTACTTATATTTACTGTCCGGCAACGACATATCAACTAACCCCGCTGCGGACTTGTACGTCCGCTGAGCATGCAGCCACTCGGCGGGAGGAAGCCAGAAAGTGTTCAAATATTCTCAGAGAAATGCCTGCACAAGGGCAGTGGGGGTCAGGGGGACTAACGGAGGCTGTGCAGGTGAACCGTGGAGTGTCGGTGGCCCAAATGTAAAACAATACGAGCCGCTGCGCTGCTGCCACCTTTCGGGAGGCCGCAGAAAGTGTTCAATAGTCTCAGAATGTTCTTGGCACCAGGGCAGTGGGCGTCAGGGACTGACGGAGGCTGTGAAGGTGAACCGTGAATGTTGTGTGCCCAAATGTAAAAACATACGACCGCTGAGCATGCTGCCACCTGGCGGGAGGCGAGTGACACTGACCCCCAGGTGGGTGACAGGGAGACGCTCGGACCGCCAGACAAAATTGGTCCAATTTACGAACAGGACCAGGTATTTCAACGTTAAAAAAAAAAAAAAAAAAAAAAAAAAAAAATGTCCGAGACTCTTGACATATCCCACAGACCTCGGATTTGTCGGCAAATAGCAAAATCCGATATACGGGAAATCGAGATTCGTTACGGGAAATGAGTTTGTGGTGTATATTTTTGCCGCAAGGTGCATTTTTTTTTTTTTGTACACTTCTAACCGAGGTTTGTAAGTATCACGTGGTGTATTTTTAACATTGTAGATATAGGAAATATTCTTAGCTTACAAAACGAAACTAATGAACCGGATACCTTTTATATGTTTAGTTTCTAGACGCCGGTGGAAGTACAAACTTTTTCCCGCGCCGTGACATTCGGGTGAAAATGGGTTTACGTGGGACAACAAAAGTGAATGACAATGCGTGACGTGAAAAGGGTTAAAGAAAAAAAAAATAGAGAAAGACATGTTTTTCAAGCTTAAAATAAACTATAGCAAACAACACTCTCTCAAATATAGGGCTCTATATACCACACCCCACCGCCCCACCACAAAAACACAGTGAATTAAGAGTGTGACAGCACAGTAGGACAGAGCACAAATAAAGTCACAATAAGAATAAGTAAACCAGCAAATCACTAAAAATTGACTCACAAGGCACAATAAATACAAGCAACAAAGACGTTGTAATGTACTTTGGGGACACCGCGTGATAACACTAGATCGAGAGGGTAGGGTAGGTAAAGGGACCAAGGGAGGGGTGCGCCAGACTGTTCCACTGCCCACAAACTCGTCTCTGCGCATTCTGATCATGTACATTGTCAGGGGGGTGAAGATTGTAGGGCACAGGTCGTACGAGCCACCAGAATTATCATATTTTTGTCCAACCTATTCAGTGACACCTATTTTCAGCCGAAATCAGGTGCCATATAGGCTTGTAAAATGTTTCCACGAATGTGTGGGCAAGAAAGATACAGGCGCAAAGGAAGAAATTTGGACAGAAAGTTATATTTTGTCTCTTAATCAATTGTTTTTTTATCAATGCGAGCGAAGCGAGCTTTTAGCATTTATGAAAAAGTCTAATATATTGTGCCTAGCAACATTAGTGCAGTGGCGAAAGTAGGCATAGCTGCAGTGGAAATAAAATGGTTCGTAGCCTTACAAACAACAGGATCTTATTAGCGTCGCCGAGAGGACAACCGATTGTGTTAGGCCCTCATATAACATATAACTCGTGTTCTAATGCCGGATAGGGGTATTTAGGGTTAGTGTGGTGTTATATCACAGGTTGGGTGGTTGTTGAGGTTGTAAATATGCCATCAGCGTGGGTACAGAGAGGAGGAAGATAACAATTATGAAACAACATCACACCACAACCACACCACCACACCATCAGATTGATTATCGTACAACTTATTAAAATCATTATACAGGAGGTCCCGTTATACGAGCATTGATATACGAGAATCCGATGAACGAGATGTGTAAATAGGTATTCTATTTTCAATATACGAGATCGAAAATACAAATGCTACGACATCAAACTGGGGTGAAGGTAAATTACCAAGTTATTTACTAAAGTAAAATTACAAAGTGATTACTAAATTATAAAGTCATTAATGACTACAGGGAGGTCCCAAAAATACGAGCGTTAGGTTCACACCTGGCATACCGTTAAAGCGATATCTCATAAACGAAAACACATAAACTAATGCTAAAAATCAAAGGTTAGTTCAAGGGACCACAAAAATTAGTTCAAAATCCCAAGCCCTGTCCACCCAGCAATGAATGGGTACCGAGGTGTTAGCCAAGGGTGTGTGACCAGCCTCACGGGGAGGGGCTTCGGCCAACACTACGTAGAGGAGAGGATGAGAAGGAGGAGAGAGGGGGGAGAGAAGCGGAGCTTGAAGCTTGAGTTGTGAGTCACCCAGCGGACTGCTTGTCGGTGAAGTCTTTAGTCCGGGCGTCCTCCTAAATGTTCGGTCATATGAATGATACTTGATCTTGATATAAGGTGGCCATTCTTTCATAGGCAGCCTTTGAAAACAGTGTGCATAAAAATAAATAACACGTCTGAATAAGTAACACATGACCTCACAACCATCCGCGAGCCTTACTATTTACCACAAAAACACTCCTTTTTAAGTGATTTAAACAAGGACGTGTGTAGTACCTTCAACAGGACTAAGTGATTCACGGAGAGATGCCACGAGCGCCTAAATTCTGATCTTCTATAATTTTGCATGGGGGCAAAGCAAACCTTGTTTTGTCACTGCCTAAAAACCCAATTTCTTCACCTATCTACTCGACAAAACGTCCAGATAACTATCCCCTTTCTTCAATGACACTCAACTGTCTCCCTTACAAGAACATTCTAGGACTATACTTTACTAAAAAATCTGAAACTGGAAATCTCACATCTCATCTCTTGCTACAACAACTTCAAGAAGTAGGTCATGTGGCATCTGCATCCTTTTTTGCTCCCAACCAATTGCTTGCTCTCTACAGGTACCTTATCCGCCCAGGTATGGCGTAGTCTCACATGTTGAGGGAGGATCACTCATACACGCTCTCATAAAACAGGGTTGAGTCAAAGCTTTTCCGTTCATCAACTCCTCTCCGATGACTGTCTCAATCTTTAAATCACCGCGCAATGCTGCTTGTCTGCTATCTTCTACCATTATTTTCATGCTCACTGCTTTCTGACTGAGCTAACTGCATGCCTCCCCCACTCCCGCAAAGCCTCGCTGCACAAGACTTTTCTATCATTCTCATCCTATTCTATCCATTTCTAATGCCAAGAGTTCAATAAGTATCTTTTAATCTTTCATCCCTTTCACTAGGTAAACTCTGGAACTCTCTTCCTGTTTTATTTTCCAATTTTTTTATGACTTACATCTTTCAAAAGATGGAGTGACAAGACACTCCCGAACTAAATTGGCTCCACCCTCTTTTTTTATTCTCTTACTGTCTTCTTTATAGGGACTGGCAAACTAAGCGGGCTTTGTGGTACCATTTTTGTTGTGCCCTTGGCCAGTTCTTGTTGAGGTATTAAAAAATAAAAAATAAAAAATAAATAAATAAATAAAATAAATGTTAAAAAAATAAAAAAAAAAAAAAAAAACTAGTGGCTTGCTAGAGTATTGGAGGAGACAGGAGAGCAAGAGGGAAGGCATTCGGAGGTCACCATAGAGACGGAAGAAGGATAGTGTGTAGTGATGAGTTAGTAGGAGCAAGGCATTCAGTGATCTAGCTCTGTACACGTCTTATGTCTCTGTTAGTGTTGTGTGCCTTTATGTATGACAAGGCAGCGTGAAGGATATCTTGTTAAAAAATTTCCATCTCTGTCTCTCTCGATTCGTCTTCTTCTTGTGACCTTTGACATAGTATCGCTTCATGGTTTCTTCAACCATCGTCTGCTTCGTTAACAGATTGTCACTCCTCCCTTGCTAATTTCACCTGGAGATACTAAAACATTTATATTGTTTTGTCTGATGAGTTGATGCGTCCAGCTGATGGTTGTGTGACAGTCGTTATACTACGGCAATAACACTGTCACCATGCCTTCTCTCTTTCTCTCCTGTTCCTCCAGTACCTCCAGAAACCACAGGTACCACACACGTCATGGTTAATCCTTATAATAATGAGATTTGGGGTAAATCTGTAAGGACCGGAGCGGCATGAGACTCTAATCACAGGCGTCATATGGAAATTCTGTCCTGCCCAACACGGGCGAGGGCCAACCATCACAGCCTCAAAGTGAACCTCCAGGGACTATCATCCACTGGAGGTCAATGCCTAACGGCGCTGTAGGCACACATGCACAACACACACACACACCACACACACACACAAACACACAGGCTGAGGGGATGGAATAAGTGCTATAGACTGTATTTACAGAGAAAGTGAATTTATACAACGAAAAAGTATAATAGCAAAAGAAAATATAATGAAGACATAAAAGTAGACGCAATAGAAGTAAAAAAGGCTATGGAAAGTCAAGATGAGAAGAGCCCTTTTTCCCAGGTCCAGATGGAGTGTCGAACTGGAAATGAAAGAGTGCAGTAACCAACTAGCAGGAAGTTCACATAGTGTAATGAGAGTTCATCAAAGAGAGCAGCGCCCGCTTGGATGGAAAAGAGCAAATATGGTGCATATTTACAAAGGAGGAGACAAAGAAGAAACCAAAAATTACAGGCAGTATCATTACCAAGTGTAGTTGTCAAAAAATGTCGTGAAAAAATTGTGAAGGACAGATGGTTGAAATATGGAAGAGACAAACACCCCCCCTCGCAGCGGGGCCAGTATGGGATTTAGAGGAGGAATGTCATGTACAAACGAATTATTAAGCTTTATCGAGTGATCGATTGTGCACAGGAAAGAGAATGGGGTGGGTCGATGCATATACTTGGACTAAAGAAGGCATTGACAAGGCACCTCGTTAGCGGACTGCTCTGGAAGCTAGAACATGTAGGAGGATGGAAGGGTGGTTTGGCTTGAAGTGGATGGAGATTTTGAGCAACAGGAGAGGAGAGAACAGTAATAAAAGATCAAAAAGGTCAGAAATTGGTGCAAGTGTGAAAGTGGGAAATTCCTCAAGGATCAGTAATGGCCCCAGTGTGTCTTGGTCATGTTAAATGGATTATGGGGGGACAGAGGGGGAGTGAAACAGTATACGAGTTTATTCGCTGATGATGCTAAATGACTAGAAAGGTAGCAAGTAAAGAGGGGAATGTGGCATTTACAACAAGGATATAGATAAGATTTTCAGGATGGAGTCAATTATGGGAAATTGGAGGTTTAATGGCTAAAAAAATGTTAAAGGTGATGGAATGGGCAGTAGCAAAAAGAGACAGAGAGGAAAGTCTTCATGGGAAATGAATGGATAAAATCAAAAACAAGGTCAAAAAAAGATTGGGAGTATGGGGGTTACGGATAATTTGTCACCTGAGAAGCACTATTATAAACAAGATCACAGGAGAACATATCAGGTTGCGAGGATATAAGAAGGCATCAAAATCTGGATGAAAGAGATTGATTAAGAAATTATAAAACATCTTGTGATACGACCAAGAAAATATTGGAATATGGCGGCAGTGATTTGGGTTCAACCACATAAAAAAGAAGATATAAGGAAGATTGAGAGATTACAAAGGAAGCAGCCACCACAATGGCTCCAAGCCTGAGAGATTACCCAATATTGAGGAAAGACTTTCAAGAATGAAACTCTCAAACTCTTGAGGAAAAAAGAAGAGGAAAAGGGAGATTTTATGCAGTGTATAGGAGCATCAAAAATGGGGTCTTGAAAAAAAATTGATAGAGAAGATCTGTTTGGTGGGACGATAGAAGTTAACAAGAGGTCATGAGAAAGAAATTGAAAAGGACAAACATGCAAGAAGGGAACATAAAAAAAAATTACAGGCTTTACCGTATAGAAGGCATAAAAAGGGGGGGGGGGAAAGCCGGAATAACCTTGATGCAAAAAAGGGATTAAATGCAAAAGTATGCAGGGGGGACTTCAAAGGCAAGCTGGATAAATACGTAGAATTTGGAGGCCGGGACAATACGAGCATAGCTTCTTTTTTCCTGTATGTTACAAATAGGTAAATAAACTAGGTTTCACACACCACGACAACAACACAACACACACAAAAAAAAAAAAAAAAAAAAAAAAAACGTTTACGAAGCATCCCTCCCCCCCCCCCCCCCCCCTGAAAAATCGGGAATCTAAAAGGCGCGAAAAGTCGGGGATGTAAGAATTTAGGGGACTCAGCGCGAAACTCGGGAGGATCGCGGAAACTCGCAAAAAAAAAAACTCGCGTGAAAAAAAAAATCAGGAGGGTACGATAAAGTACTATAGTCTTGGGGCACAAGAAACCACATTTAACAAACATGCTTGGTAATGTCCAGGCACATCTTGGGGGCAATAGTAATCGGTTTGCGAGCAGGCAGACAGAGTTTTTTTTTGTTGCGACCTGGATTGACAGAAAAAGGGGGCAAGTTATTGAACTAGTTGTAGAAGGTATCTCCAACCAATGAAATGGGAATAAAAACAAGTTGCGTGTGTCATTTTGTCGTCGAGGACCACTGCAACGCATAGGAGGTCCATTATCAAGAGAGAAACTGAGAGAAAGATAAAGGTCCTTAGTAAACGCGGAGTTGTTGCAAGGGACCGAGCGCATAAATGACTGGAGGACCACAAACGCGCATTTGACGTTGGCAGGAAAGCTCGTCCGAAGAAAAAGGTAGAGTACCATGACGAACGGACAGAAAGGGATATTTTCGTGAAAGCGCATCTGTAGCAGGGAATTCGCTTTGTCGGGCAAATACTTGATGACATGGGTGATTTTGTTGAGTGACCATTACCCTTCTGGCGAAACGACCAGTATGGTTTCTTTTCCCTGAAAACAATGTGTAACTTGCAGTATTGTCTGTTGTACAGTTATTAAAGGTATAGGTAAGATGGCATTTAGCATACGCTATGCTGCGGTGGGCTCGGTGCTTCCATCTCGGTCGCATTATGCTTCTGAGGCCGTGGTGTGGTGTAAAACCCCCATTACCCGGGGGACCACAATGCTAGTGTGACATCGGGTAATACAGTTCCTTCCAGGTTTCCCCAGGGTTACCCTTCCCCATTTATTCAACCCAAAAGGGAGGAAAGAACAAGCTGGTTGGACTGCCGCCGACTTTTCCCTGGCCTGGATTCGTAGCCCAGTGCACGGATAGCCACTACACCACGGAGGCGATTATTTATAGACAGTTGTAGGGGCATTGGACGGGGATGAAAGATGGAAGTAGGGTAGTATTAAGTAAAAGGACACTACCACGTTGTAGGTCTACGGCCTCTTGTAGTTCCTTCATTATTTCTTTCCTAATTTTTTTACGTATGTCTTATGTGGTTGAACCCATTAAATTTGGTATTACTTATCTAGAAAATATTGAAAACCCCATATGACTGCAAAGGGTCTTTGAGATGCGGACAGAGTACTTGCTCTCAGGCCGCATAAAGGCTGGCATAAGCAAACAACATGAGGCTGTTGTTCCTGCCGTTTGTTGCATAAATACACTGGATCCCGCATAGAACTTGTTCGCATAGAACGTTTCCCTTATAGGACGGAACGACCTAAAAGATTATTCCAAAAATTTTTGTTAGGAACGGAATGTGATCATATAAAAACGATTCCGCCATTCAATGTAGGGAAACTGAGGAGTTCTTCATATAGAGCGCCGAAATATCGCACAGAACGAAGGTTGTGTGTCCCTGGCATGGGGGGAGGTGGGCACGGCGGCGTCGTGGTCAGTGGGGTGAGGGTGGCATGAGGGGGGAACGGCGGTAGGCCGCGCAGTTCTCATCGATTATTACCAAAAAATAAGAATCATGTGAAGGATATATGTTTTTTTTTTTTTGTGAATGCCATTCACATATCGTTCAGGTTATTTCGTAATTTTATGATGGGTTTCATTGTCGACGGGTACACTGCGCGGGTTTGTTACTAGTTATTAGGTGTGCGTGGGCGAGCCCTTTACCGATGTAACAGCGGTAGCGATCGGCGGCATTTCTCGTCATTAATTACTAAAAAACAAAACCATTTCAGTGAAGGATATCTGTTGTGATCCAATTCATTGCGGGTCCAGTTATCGTAATTTATTGATGACTTTCATTCGACGGTACAACTTTCGTTGTTGGTGGTTTGTTTTCAAGTTACAGTGTGAGCGGGCGAGCCCCGACCAGCCGGGGCATTCTGGCGAGGCACGCAAGCGAGAGTCAAGCCAGGCTTCTGTGCACGGAAAAACCCTCGCCCTCGTGTGGTTCTTCCTCTGTGTCATATATGTTATAAATGAGCAAAAATTACCAAAAAATATCCACCCCTATTTGGCGACCTTGGAAACGGCTACACTAGAGCGCCAGTTATGTTTATGTCCATCACGCCGAAAGGTGATGAAGCTGCTGTCTGTTGTGCCCCCCCCCAAAAAACGGAGTTGGGAAATTTGGAAAAATCGTTTAGACTTGCAGATACAAATGATAAAAGCAAAAACTGAAAAACAGGGTAGATTTTAACAGCCATGATATAGATTACTGACATGCCTCTTCATTGGCAACATACAAACTGCAGTGATGCTATATTTCGTAATATATGGCGTCTTGGCGGGGACATTAGTTGCAGGTGGCAAACTATAGTGTGTATTCTACGGTACCCTCACCATTCCATTAATTATATAAAACCATTATTTATTTATTTTTCCATACTGTTGCTGATCTAGGTACAGTACATATTACTTTTTCCATACTCCACTGTAAAAAGGTACAGTATGCCAAGAGAAGGCATAAACATTAACGGTGTATAGGACCGCTGGGATGATTTTGAAATCCATTTTCCTGGAAATAATTGGGGCTTACACCAAAAAAATATGGGCACGGTATTATGTCTATTCAGTTAAAATAATATACCTTGCACTTACTTGCATAATATAATAGAGGTTAAAGGTTTATAGCAATCAATATACAGTAAAACTCTTAAATTTAATGGACCTCGGATTAAAACCGGAAAGCTTGATTTTAGCAAGAAAAGAAAAAAATTCGTTTATTATGTTTTTCAAGTTGGTGGGAAAATGGTCCACTAAAATGTAGCAATATGTGGTGCAGTCTGCTGAACTTCTGCCGACCCCCACCCCCCCCCCCCACGTGTTTGGGTAGGCTTGGGTGGACATTACAGGCATCCCTATTTTGGGGAGGTAAGCTAAAAGTTTTTACAGTAACTATATCATGTATAGGATAATACTAATATGGAACTCTATGTACAGGGGTGTTACTTATAGGATATTCTTCTGATATAAATATTAATTTGTATATCTGTAAATCCATAGGCTATCTAAAATATCATTGCTCAATGTAGCCAGAAAATGCAAATTTACCAGAAGCGGCCTTGGCTAATTATTCCAGGAAAAATTTTACACTAGGGGACTAGAATTTCTACCACCAATTGGGAGTATGGGATTCTGAGAAATTTTATCACTTCAAAGTTTTCGTCGCCAAATAACTACTTTTCGGAGATATAAAGATGTTTTTAGCAGGAAGGAAATGTATAGGGACAGATGAAGTTACCGTAATTTTGCCGGCGCATCAGGACCGCAAACCTTTCTGTATAAGACGCACCCCTATTTTACAAAAGAGATTTTGAGAGAAAAAAAATAGTGGTGTTTTGGGGAAAAATGAAATTGTTGTTTCGTAAATTTATCAAACAAGTTATTAAAAAAAAAGGTTTATAGGGGACAAGTCAAATGATTTGCGCATGCACATAAATACAATATTTTCACAGTGAAGTGAATGGTGAATGAAAAATTATATAGTAAAAAAGTAAAGGGGAATGGGGCATGACAGTTAGGGTAACCAAAATCGGTCATAATTTATTGCAGGTGAGGGCCCCCCACGAATTGGAATTCTAATATTTGCCACGTATGACCCAATAGCTTAGATTAATTTGTAGGTATGCCCTGTTGCTTTCTGCAGGTTTAGGGACTTTGGTTGGAAAATTTGCAGTATTAGATATTTGGTATTAATTTGGTAGTGGGATTTGAAAAAAAGCCTAGGACTCTAACCTAATCATCTTGTAGCTTTTTCATTCTTGGACGTATTTTGAAGGCCCATGTCCTATGGGGCACATTGAAAATAATGGCATTACAGGTAGTTACCGAAGAATTCTACTGTTAGTTTCAAGCCAGAAGGTTAAGTTAGGTTAAAAATCAGGATTAGGTTACGTGAGTTAGAGTGGGGCTTGGTTCAGTAACACCAGATGATATAGAGAAAAAAACTGAAATTACCAATTACATGGGCCAGTGTGAAGCGTAGCGGATGTTGCGGGGCGGGCCTGGAGGGGCAGGGCTTACCCCACCCCCACATGTAAAAACAAACAATGATTTCCGACAAAAACGAGAGCCAAGATTTAATCAAAACACATCAAAACATCAGGAAAAAAACTAAGTTTTGGCCTCCGAAATTGGTGGTTGCCCAATAACAGAAATTATATGAAGATATTTAGGTAAACACTGTAAGGTAAACCATTCTCTACCTTGTGTTATGTTGAAGGGCACCGTTGTCTGGATCGACGATTTGCCCTGGTTTACACCTGTGAAAATCTATGACAGTCGCGAGGGTTGAGTAGTCTTCTTCCAGGAAGGTACAGGTGAAGGCAGGTTCACATCTGCAATACAGCAGCGTCCGTTCAGCGTGCCTTGTATTCACACCATTCGTCACGGGTTCCGTCATTTTCGGCAGGTCCTGCTCACCCCTCTAAGGCCAAAAAAGGTTCTCAAAACTTTTAAGCCTGCGACCCCTCCAAATAATTTTGAAAACGGGCTTGCGGACCCCCCCATCTCCCCCCACCCTTACCAAAACATTTCTGGGACAATCTGGACACATTTACAATTGCTTTGTCTTTTATTTTCTCTCTTTCTCGTTACCACACGAAACATAAAACCCCACACATACCACAACATAGGTAGGTTTATTGCTCCGTATCCAAACATTCTAAGTAAATTATTACTCGGTAAAAAAACATTATGGAATACTAAATGATATTCAGTGCAATCTTATAATCATTATTCTTGCTTTCGGAGCATCGAACAAAATAAAGTAACTTTAAATAAAGTTTAGATTGTGAATGGATATGAAGGCAGTAACAGGGTCGGGGCAGCGATTGATACAAGTACGTTATAGTTATTGGACGTTTGAGCGTGGTGGTGAGGGCTGAGGAAAGGGAAGGGGGGGACAAAAAGGGGATCCAATCTCTTTCTCCAGTCAGATTATTAAAAACAAACTATATTTTTATAAACAAGTATTAAAGCCTAGGAAGGTAAAATCAGTGTTTTGTTTTTATACTGAAAAAATATATAAAATAATTAATAAGACAATTATGAACTATGGTGTTCTTTAATTTCATGTTTGCACAATTTTAGAAATCTCGCGACCCCCCGAAGACTTCGCGATCCCTAGTTTGGGGATAAACTAAGGCATTCGATAAGGTACCACACGAGCGATGTTTAAAATAAGGTTAAGGGCTCGTGGAATAGATGGGAAGGTTCTTCGTTGGATCAGAGCTTGGACTAAGTGAAGGAAAACAAAGGATTACCAATAATGGTCTAAATTCTTAATGTGGGAATGGGGGACAAGTGGAGTTCCACAAGGGTTTGTTTGGGTCCATAATATTTTGATTACATCAACGACTTGGTAGGGTGATTAGCAGGTGATTAATCCCCCCCCCAGAAAGTTTGCTGAATGATACTAAGGGTAGGTAGATATTTCGGATAAAAACCAGGTCTGAATTGTAAACTATTGCAGGGAGACAGATTAAAACTGAATGAAGTGGGTAGGGTCCAGATTGGCAGATGGAATTTAATATTGAGAAAGTGCAGCGTTATGAATGTTGGTAGAAAAAAAACCCATGGTAATAGATACACCACAAGACTTACTCTATACTGAGGACCCTTGCTTACTTCGTGCCCAGCGCCCAAACCCCGCCCATGAACCAGTGGAGGCCAGTTTGCGATTCTCCATTTTAGAAACATCACCCTATTTCCCTTCCTAAGAATTTATCAGTTCTATATGGGATATACATGTTATTCTTCGTAAACTGTTTGTTCTATAATATATCAATAAAAAACAGTAAAATACACTAAAGAAAAGCCATTATGAAGAGAGTGAAGAAATATTGCATGACACTCAAATATATACTTAAAATCTTCGCCATTTAGTATTTTGCGAGGAAAACATTTTAGATGTTAGCGATAGAAAGAAGGGAGTTTCATTAGCTTTCCTTGATAATTTCTGTTTTCTGAAAAAATGGAATACCCACCATGCCTAAATTAGCGTAACTAAAAAAAAAAAACCATCATCAATTGTATCGGCAAGTAAAAAAAAGGTGTTCCATGAATAACAGTAGGGACTTATGGGGGACATATCAGTAATAAAAAATTGATTTACACTGTTCTCTTCGTGAAGGTTTGTTCTATATTATAATCAAAAATAAAAAAAACTGAAAAATACACTAAAGAAATTTCCATTATGGGAGACTCTGAAGAAATATGCATGAACTTATATTTCCAACTTAAAATCATCGGCAATTTGATATTTTGCGTGAAGACTGTGTTACATGCAAACATATCAAAGAAGCGGAAATTGAATGAGCTTTCATTGCTATATTTCATTTTCTGATAAATGAATTAGAAACCATGCATCAATTAGCGGTTAACTAAATAAATAACATCATTCATCGGGTAATTACCCCGATAGGGAGGATGTTATTGTTTTTAGTTAACGCTAAATTGATGCATGGGTTATGATTCATTTATCAGAAATAACGAAATATTAGCAATGGAAAAAGCTAATGGAAAAATCCGGCCTTTCTTCACTAGCATCTAAAAGTGTATCTCGCAAAAATATAAATTGGCGATGAGTTTAAAGTGAATATTAGTCATGCATATTTCTTGACCAAAATCTCCTAAATTGGCATTGCTTTATTGCATTTATTGTTTTTTAATTTGATAATATTATAGAAACTAAAACATTACGAGGATAAACGGTATTATTCCTATATTTAACTGATAAACCATAGGAAGGGAAAAGGGAGTGATGTTCGAAAATGCCAGGGGACTCGCCCAAAACTGGGCCGCCACTGGAAATAGCCCAAAAAATGAGTTTTTAGGCAAGTCCAGTTATAGTGATAGTCTTTGGATACACCATACGCAAGTCATCGCTGAAAAAAGATCAGAAGGTGAAACCGGGATCTGGGAGTGAGGGTGAGGCTCCAACCTCGGGACTAGGAAAACAAGGTATTGAGGCTAAGAAAAGAGCTTCATGGGTGTTAGGATGTCATTACCAGAAGTGTTAAAAAGTAGGAGTGCGGAGGGGTTATTCTAAAAGCTTGATTTGGCTCTAGTTCAGATCTCCACCAGACATAGCGGTTCAGTTTTGGTCTCCATATTACAGGATGGATATAAGCTTGTTAGAATCAGTGCAGGGAAAAGGATGACCAAAATGATTCAAGGATGCGTAACTTTAGTTATGAGAAGGAGATGAGGGCTATTAAATTTACACTCACTCGAGAGTGGGGACCACAGGAGTAAAGGGGCGATCTGAATAGAAGTTTTTAAGTGGATAAAGGGATTAATAAAAGGAGAGGTAGGAAAAAAGTTCTTACGGTATTAACCAGGGTAGGAGCAAGAAAGTAAACGGATTCAAGGCTGGAAAAAGCGTAGATTAAAAAAGAAATTAGGGAAAAAAAAATTGGTTCACAAATGTGGTGGTAAATGATGGAATGACTCAGTAGGAACAGGTTGTTAGTGCGGAGTCATTAGAGAAGCTTTAAAAGGGAGGCTAGATTAAATTCATGGATGGGGAGAAAAGGTGGATGTAGGTATTGCTAAGTAACAGGAACTTACCTCGTGTAGGTTCACGGTTCTTGTAGCTTCCTATTTTCTAGTTCTTATGTTCACATGCTGGTATGGTGTGATTCGTCCTTGAGGCGGATAACGGGTATGGCGCTGTGATGCGCTTGGTCTTGGTGTACCGTGGGGAAGGCTTTGTCCCCAGTCTTAATGTTACCGTTGCGCATTTTTACTAGCACTCTTTTCATTACAGTTTCCTTTATCCAGAGGTACGGGGTGAGGGATTGAGGGGTGAGGTGGTAGGTACAAAAGGGCCTATGCTGTCTCCATCCCAACCTTACCTTACCACTGTAGCGGGGGGTAAAACACACAACCACGCACATACCACATACACACCACTGTGGAGTGTGACACAAGGAAGCGGGCGGAGGAGGAAGGCCTCCCAAAACAAATTTGGACGCGGCTGGGTGAAATTGCAGGGGACCACCAACCCCCGCAGAAGAAAGCTGAAGGACCTTAAGTACAATAGGTTAGGGCGTGGAGTTTTAAATGTCCACCCCCCCCCCGTCTCCAAAACGATTTACCTAAGTAGTAGTAGTAGTTAGTATAGTTAGTACATTTTACCTAAGTAGTTAGTAGTAGTAGGTAAGTAGTAGTAGGTAGTAGTAAGTAGTTAGTAGGTTAGTAGTCGTAGGTTAGTATTAGTGTACATATTACCTAAGTATAGTTAGTAGTAGTTTAGTAGTAGTAGTTAGTTAGTGGAAGTGAAAAAAAACTTACACAAGTAAACCAAAAATGGAGGATCAGCTGGGCCAGCTGGGACCCATTCCCACGGCTTCAACAGGCAATGAAAAAGGACATATGGGACTGAACAGCAAACCAGAGAAAGAGTTTGTAATGTTGGAAACTATTGTACATGAATTAATGGATAAACTTGAGAAGATGGGAATTAAGAAAGTGTACGTATTGGAAACAAGATAATTCTATTTTGAAAAATAGAGTGGCTGAACTAAACGGAAAGCAGGGACGATGAAAAAGGTTGAAGCAAATCCAGGCTGACAATGTACTCTGTACACAAGAAAATTGGGAAAAGAACTAGAGGAAATGAAAGATGAGAAGAAAAAACAAGGAAGATAGGAACAGGAAAAGACCAAAGAGAACTACGGACAGGATAAATTAATAGGAAGGATCCAAAGGAAAAAATGAAAAGAAAAATTGGACCAAAAAAAGTAGTAAAAGTAATCAAGCAAAAGGGGGGGGAGAATCTAGTAAGAAGATCGGTGACAAAAAGGGTAAATGTGTTCATTATTTTTGGTTTAAGGAGAAAGTGCTGCCCAAGGACAACAATAAGAGAAGAGAAGAAAAGAAAGTGTCAAAGAAAAATTTAACGTAGGTAAGAAAGAAAATACGAATGAGAAGAAGAAATAGAAGAAATAACATAAGGTTAGGCAAATATGAAAGAGGGGAGGCCCCGCCTTGAAAAGTAATGTTAGGGTCACAAAATACAGCACTAGGATATATTGTCTAAAATGGCATTGGAAACTGGGCAAGACAGAGAATATAAGAAAAATAGGGATAAGAAAAGGATTAGGCATGGAGGAAGGAAAAGGAAGGCAGTTTTGAAATGTTACTGGTTTAAGAAGCAAAGAAAAAAAAACGAATTGAGAACGGGAAGAGGGAAACCAGGAAAACCTCTATGGAGAGATTTTAGACCAAAAAATGAAGAGTGTATCTAAAAGAGAAAGGAGAAGGAGAAGGTGACAGTTGCAAAGGAAAATGGAAAAACAAGGGATGGCTGGTATCGTAACAATATAAATGGGATAGTCAACAATTAACAGGAAGTAAAACGACTACCTGAGAGCCCAAGAAACCAGGGGGAAATATTTAGGGTCTAGTGAAAACACGAAGCTTGAGTGATTCTGAGGATGTGCCAGTTGGGAGGGGTCCAATATAATGTAATGGAGGCGAAAACAGGAAATTCAGAAAAAAGGAGGTGGTGTAATGGTGTTAACAAAGGAGGATGTGGTAGTAGGAAAGTGTGGAAAAAAAGGAGAAGGTATGGCAAGAGGTGTGAAGGTAGAAGTTTGGTGATGAAAAAAGGGAAGACTTAAGAGGACTTAGTACTCGTATAAGTTTCACCTAAAGGCCAAAAATTCCTGGGGGAGAGCGAGTATGGAAGGACATGATAAGAGGGACACAAAAGCCAATTGTTTAAAGAATACGATGGAAAATTGTTGAGAACATAAATTGTGATGGGAAGATTTTTAAAACTGCAAAGAAGTTGCTGGGAAGAATTGTAACGGAAGAGGAGACGACTCATGGGTGGTACATGTCGGATTTGGTAATGAAATAAACAATTATACTCAGTGGATTAAAGAAAAAACACCAGATTCAGAGGTAGCGAAGAACCATTCAAAGGGACTCGCGACCTACTATGACGAAAGAAACTGGAAGTATTAGTAAAAGTAAAAATATACAGGGACACTTGGGAAAGGAAGCGCCCATGTACTATTGAATTTGAAATTAGATGATAAGCATAAAAAGAGGGAGAAGAGAAGAACACAAGAAAGAAAAGATACAATTATGGGGAAAAGGCAGGACTTGACGGATTAAGAAAAATTTTTTTTCGGAGAAGGGGGGACAGACTGGAGTAAATTTCCATGCAGCAAGGGAGTACCCAGAAAAAAAAATGGGATTGAGTTTCATCCGAATTACCGAAGGAATAAATTAATATGTTTTCCAAGGAATAAGTATCAGAGAAACGAAAAAGAATGAATTGTTAAAGAAAGGTGGAAATTAAGCAGGTACTAGAAAGAGAAAAAACATGGAATAGTTGGAGGAAAAAAAAGGAGGTTATCAAACTTTGGGAGCCACGTACAACACAACTGTAGAAATGAATATGTAAGAAATCCGAAGAGAAGAAGGAAAGTCTTAAAAAACTATGAGAGGAATAGCAATAGAAAAAATGTGGAACGGGAACCAAAACTTTCTATAGATAATTAATGGAAAATGAAAAAAACAAGGAAGGAATAGATAAGCGGAAGGTAGGGAAGCATAGTTATGGAAGATGCATTACAACAGGCTGAGGTGATGAATAAGTGCTTACCAGACGATTACTAGAGGAAAAGTGAATTTAAAAACAAAAAATATATAGTAAAAGGAAATATGATATGGGAAGACATAAAGGAGGACGTAATTAGAAGTAAAAAGGCTAATGGAAAGTCAAGATGTGAGAAAGCCCCGGTCCAGATGGAGTGTCGGAACGGAATAATGAAGAGGAGTTAACCAAAACTAGCAGGAAAGGTACATAGTGTAATGAGGAGTTCACTTCAAGGAGAGCAGGAGTCCCGCTTGATTGGAAAAGAAGCAAAAAATTATTGTGCCAATTCCACAAAGGAAGGAGGGACAAAGAAGAACACGAAATACAGCCAGTTATCATAACAAGTGTAGTGGCAAAAAAATTGTTAAAAAATTGTGAAGACAGATGGTTGAAAGTATTTTGAAGAGGGGGACAACACCATCGCAGGTGGGCCAGTTTGGATTTAGAGGGGAGGAATGTCATGTACAAACAAATATTAAGCTTTTCCGAGAGTGACGAGGATCCCTACCACAGGAAAGAGAGGGGTGGGCGATTGATATATTGCAACCTAAAAAAGAAGGCATTGACAAGGTCTCTAAATTAAGAGACTGGCTCTGGAAGCTCGGAAACATGTACCACTACCCGTAACGAGTATCACGCTATGCGAGGTTTCCCGATCCTCGAGTTCGCGGCCGAGTCCTAAAATTCTTATCATCCCGACTTTCGCGCCTTATTCCCGTGAGTTGCGCTTTTTTTTTTTTTTTTTTTTTTTTGGTGTGTGTGTGTGTGTGTGGTGTGTGTGTTGTGTGTGTGTGTAGTGTGGTGTGTGCCTACCAGGCCGTTAGGCAGTGCCCTCCAGGAGTGGGGTGGTAGGGCCCTGGAGATTACTTGAGGGGGCTGTGATGGTTGGGCCCTCGCCCGTGGTTGCGCAGACCAGAATTTGTATAGTGACGGCCTGTGATTAGGAGGCTTATGCCGCCCCTGTATCCTCGATGCACTTCGCAATCGAAGGTAGAGCTATGGGCAGCATGGTGGGGTGTTCTTAGGAGAATCAACAGTGCAGGAAAGATTTTAAGTGGATTTTACAGCCCTCATCAAGGATCGAACTCGGATCCACCCGAGAAACGCAACTTCGGAGACTTCTTCTCTTGTGAACCCTTTTTGCTGTATCACTTTGTAGGTCGTCTGTTCAAGCTCGTGCTCGAGCTTGGACATATATGTTGACGTAACCACTCGCTTTACCGCTCCCATAGAGACGACGGGACAACTCTCCGCCTTCCTGCTTAGTATAGTATAATTAATAGGCTTAGTCTAGCTGTAATGTTAGTTTGCTTTGTTTTTTTCCATTTGTTTGTTGTTTTTCTCTACAGGAACAAGCCAGTGTCGCATAAAGATAGGTAAACCACCTTCGAAATAAGTAGCACCTTACCTTACTATTTACCACAAAATACTCCTTTATAAGTTCATTAAACCATGACGTGTGTGGTACTGTGGTTTCTGGAGGTACTGGAGGAGACAGGAGAGAAGGGAAGAAGGCATGTGGGACAGTGTTATTGTCGTATAAAAGCACTGGTCACACAACCATCAGCTGACCAAGATTGGTGTCAGGCTCTCTCAACTCAGACCAAAAAACAGCATCCGCTGGGTGACTCCCAACTAAAGCTCAATCTGCCAAATCTCCTCTCCTTCTTTTCCCTCTTCTCTACGTTAGTGTGGCCGAAGCCACCCACTCCGGGAGTGGGTCCACAAACCCTAGGCTAACACCATTACCCCTCACTGTTGGGGTTGGACAGGGGTTGGGGCATTTCCAGGAATTTTTTTGGGGAAAAAAGTTGCGTCCTATAAGCTGTAAAAATACGGTAGGTACACAGCCTTCAAGTTAACCTCCAGGGCCTACCATCCCACCTGGAGGGTCACCGCCAAACGGCGCTTTAGGCACACACACATAAAAAAAAAAAAAAAAAAAAAAAAAAAAAAACAAAAAAAAAAAAAAAAAAAAAAATACAAAAAACCCGGGGGACTAAAATAAGCATTTTACAGGGTTTTATAAATACCCGAGTTTCGCGATCCGCCGAGTTTCGCGGCTATGCCTCCGGGAAAGAAAGCAAGGCCGGAAAACTTGGGAGGGTAGTGTAGGAGGGGCTGAAAAGTGGTGGTTTGCTGAAGTGGAGAAGGACTTTTTGGCAAAACAGGAGTGAGAAACAGTAATAAAAAGATCAGAAGTCAGGAATGGTGGGCAAGTGTGTAGTGGAGTTCCTCAAGGAATCAGTATGGCCCCCAGTTGATGTTCTTGGGTCTAGTAAATGATCTGACAGAAGGGGGTAGTAAACAGTTTATATGAGTTTATTCGTGATGATGCTAAAATTACCAAAGAAAAGTTAGAAAGTAAAGAGGGACTGTGAGGATTACAAAAAGGATCTAGATAAGATTTCAGAGTGGAGTCAAAACGAATGGGAAATGGAGTTTAATGCTAAAAAGTGTTAAAGTGGATGGGAAAGTGGGGCCAGTAGCCAAAAAAGAGAAGAGAGGAAAGTATTCGATGGAAAATTGAATGGGTATCAAAACCAAAGGTCAAAAAAAGATCTGGAGTATGGATTACGGACAATTTGTTCACCTGAGAAGTATATAACAAGATCACAGGAGATACATACAGTTGCTGGAGAAATAAGAATGGAATTCAAAATATCTGATGAAGAGATGATAAGAAATTGATAACATCTTGATTCGACCAAAGGGTTGGGAAATAGGCGGCAGTGATTTTGGTCCACCACATAAATACAAAGAAGGATATGAGGGAAAATTGAGAGAATACCAAAAGAGCAGGCCAAACCCCAAAAATGGCCCAAGCTGAGAGATTTTACCATATGGACGAAAGGGATTTTCAAGACTAAAAAAACTTCCCAACTCTGAGAAAAGAAGAGAAAAGGGGGAAGAAATTTATAGCAGTGTATAGAGCATCCTCCAATCTCCATGTTAATCTCCCGTTGAATCTTGTTTGATGCTTCTCAGGTGTGGGGGACAAAATTTGTCCGTTAATCCCATACTCCCAGATCTTTTTCGACCCTTTGTTTTGATTATCCATTCATTTTCCCATCGAATACTTTCCCTCCTGTCTCTTTTTGCTACTGGCCCATTCCATCCTTACACTTTTTAGCATCAAAACTCCATTTCCATAGTGGACTCCATCTGAAGATCTTATCTAGATCCTTTTTGTAAAATGCCTCACAGTCCCTCTTTTAATTTCCTAACTTTTTCTTCGGTAATTAGCAAATCATCAAGCGAATAAACTCATATAAAATTGTTTACTTCCTCTGCATATCATGTACATAGACCAAGAACAAAACATCAGGGCCAAAATTACTTGATCCCTTGAGGAAACTCCACTATGGGGGGTACAACTGCACCAATACAGTTTTTTAAAATTTTCTTTAATGGTCAGTGTCATAAGTGGGAGTTCAGCAAGGGATTCAGTATTGGCCCCAGTGATTGTTCTTGGTCTATGTAAATGATATGACAAGAAAGGAGTAAACCCAGTTATTAATGAGTTTATTCGTGATTGAATGCTAAAATTACCAAGAAAAAGTGAAAGTAAAGAGGACTTGAGGATTTACCAAAAGGGACAGATTAAGATCTTTCAGATGGACAGTCAACTAGGGGAATGGGAGTTTGATGCTAAAAAGTGTAAATTTGATGGAAAGTGGGCACGTAGCAAAAAGAGACCCCAGAGAGGAAAGTATTCGATGGAAATGAATGGATAATTCAAAAACAAAGGTCGAAAAAAGATCTGGGAGTATGGATTACGGAACAAATTTGTCACCTGAGGAAGCATACAAACAAGATCAACGGGGAAGAACATGGGAGATGGAGATGGCTCTATTTACACTGCTATAAAATCTCCCTTTCTTTCTTTTCTCAAGAGGGGGAGTTTTAGTCTTGAAAGTCTTTCGTCATATGGTAAATCTCTCAGGCTTGGAAAGCCCAATTTTGTGGCTGCTCTTTGGATTTCTCTCAATTTTCCCTCATATCCTCTTTTTATGTGGTTGACCAAATCAGGCCGCATATTCCAACCTTGGTTTCGAATCAAGATTGTTATCAATTCTTAATCATCTCTCATCCAGATATTTGAAATGCCATTATTTATATGCTCAGCAAACTGATATGTATCTCCTGTGATCTGTGTTTATAGTACTTCTCAGGTGAACAAATTGTCCCGTAATCCATCTCCCAGATCTTTTTTGGACCCTTTGTTTGATTACCATTCATTTTCCCATCGAAATACGTGGCCTCTCTGTCTTTTTGCTTACTGCCCATTCCATCACTTTACACTTTTTAGGAATTTAAAACTCCATTCCCATAGTTGTGGGACTCCATCTGAAAATCTTATCTAGATCTTTTGTAAAGCTCACAGTCCTCTTTACTTTCTACTTTTCTTGGAATTAAGCATCATCAGCGAATAAAAAACTCATATAAACGGTTAATCTTCTGGTCATATCAGTTACATATAGACCAAGAAAAAAAAACATCACCTGGGGCCAAATACTGATCCTTGGAGGAAAATCCCACTTATCACACTGCCACCATTCTGGGACTTCTGATCTTTTATTACTGTTTCTCATCTCCTGTTGCTCAAAAAAGTTCTTCCATCCCACTTCAGGCAAACCACCCTTCAAGCCTCAACACTTACCCCCTCCCCAAGTTTCACCGCTTGCTTCTTCCTGGATGCATAAGGCGCGAAACATCGCGGATCGCGAAAACTCGGGTATTATAACACCCTGTTAACAAAATGCTTATTTAGTCCGGAGGTTTTTTTTTTTTTTTTTTTTTTTTTTTTGGTGTATTTTTTTTTTTTTTTGTTTTTTTTTTTTTATGTTGTGTGTGCCCCTAAAGCGGCCGTTAGGCGGTGACCCCAGGGTGGGATGGTAGGCCCTGGAGGTTAACTTGAAGGCTGTGTTTACATACCGTATTTTAACAGCTTATAGGACGCACTTTTTCCCCAAAAAAATATCCTGAAATGCCCCAAAGGCCCCTTCCACCCAACAGTGAATGGGACTGGGTGTTAGCCTTTAGGGTTGTGACCCACTTCCGGAGTGTGGCCTTCGGCCAAACACTACGTAGAGAAGAGGAAGAGAAAGGAGAGGAGGATTGAGATTGAGGGGCGTAAGTTGGGAGTCAACCCAGCGGATGATGTTTTTGGGTCTGAGTGAGTGAGCTACACATATATATGTCCAGCTGATGGTTGGTGACAGTGTATACGGACATTAACACTGTCACAAGCCTTTCCTCTATTCGCTCCTGTTCTCCTTCCAAGTACCTCAGAAACCCACAGTTTACCACAACACGTCATGGTAATGGGACTATAAAGGAGTATTTTGTGGTTAAAATTAGTAAGGTAAAAGGTGCTTACTTATTCGAAAGGTTTGTTACTACTTTATGCGGGGACCACTTGGCTGTTCCTGTAGAGAAAAAAAAACACGTAAACAAATGGGAAAAAAAACAAAACAAAGGCAAAAAATACATACCAAGCTATTTTACTAAGCCTATTATTATACTATTTACTAAGCAGGAAGGGCGGGAAAAGACGTGTCCCGTACGTCTTCTTATGGGAAGGCCGGTAGCGGTAGCAGTGGTAGCAGAGTGGTTAGCTTCCAAACATTCAAAACTAATATTCAAGTCGAGCACGAGCGTGAAGGACGACCTTACAAAAGTGATACTAAGCAGAAAAAGGTCACAAGAAGAGAAGTCTCAGAGTGGCCGTTCTCGGTGATCCGAGTTTCGGATTCTTGATGAGGGCTGTAAAAATCCACTTAAAATCTTTCTCTGCACTGGTGAGTGGCATAAGAACACCCACATTGCTTGACCAATTAGCTCTACCTTCGATTGCGAGTGCATCGGGAGGATAAGGGGGCGGCATAAGCCTCTAATCACAAGGCGTCACTATAAAAAAATTCCTGGTCTGCCCACCACGGGCGGAGGGCCCAACCATTCACAGCCCTCAAGAATTCCAGGGCCTAACCATTTCCCCACTCCTGGAGGGCACTGCCTAACGGCGCTGTAGGCCACAACACACACCACAATCACCAAAACACACACAAACACACACACCCACAACACACACCCAACACAAAAAAAAAAAAAAAAAAAAAAATAAAAAAAGCGAAAACTCAGGGATAAATGCGCGAAAGGCGGGTGTAAGAATTTAGGGGAACCTCGGGCGCGGAAACCTCGAGGATGCGAAACTTGCCATTAAAGCGTGGAGACTCGGGGAGGGTAGTGTTACCTGTCTAGCTTCCAAGGAGCAGTCTTCTATTGAGGATTTTTACCTTTGTCAAAAATGCCTTTCTTAGGTGCAAAGTAATGGCAATCCGAACCACCCATCTCTTCCTGGTGTCACACGATTCCACCTCCGAGTAAAAGCTTAATAAAATTTGTTGTCACCAGGAACATTTTCCTCCTCTAAATCCCAAAAAACTGGCCACCTGCGAGTGTTGTTTGTCTCTTCCAAATATTTTCCACACCATTCTGTCCTTCACCAATTTTTTCACAACCATTTTTGCCAATACACTGTTAATTGATTTAATGGCCGTAAAATTTAGTGGTTCTGCTTGTGTCGTCCTCCTTTGTTTTGAAATTGGCACAAATATTTGCTATTTTTCCAATCCAAAAGCGGGACCTCTTGATCCTTCCTTGAGTGAACTCTCAATTACCACTGATGTAACTTTCTGCTAGTTGGTTACTGCCACTTCTTTTCATATCCAGTTCGGAACACTCCATCTGGACCCGGGGCTTTCTCACATCTGACCTTTCCATAGCTTTTACTTCATTACGTCTACATTTATGTCTTCCATTATATTTTTCTTTTACTATTATATTTTTGTTTTAAATTCTACTTCCTAGTAAAATTTACAGTCTGTAAGCACTATTCAATCAACTCAGCCTGTTGTAAATGCATCTTTCAACACTATGCCTTATACCTTAAGCTTATCATTCCTCCTTGTTTTTCATTTTTCCATTAATATATCTATAAGAAAAAAGTTGTGGTTTCGTTCCAACATTTTTCTATTATATTCCTCTCATAGGTACTTTCTTTCTTCTCTTTCGGATTCTTACCTATTCATTTTCTTAGTTTGTTTTGTACTTCTACCAACAAGGTTGTAACCTCCTTTTTTTCCTACAACATTTCCATGTTTTTTCTCTTTCTAGTCTTGCTAATTCAACATTTCTGTTAAACAATTCATACTTTTTTCTTTTTCTCTGTAAAACTATCCTTGGGAAACATAATATTTATTTCCTTTCGGTGGTTAAATTCGGATACAAAACTCATCCCATTTTTCTGGGTACTCCTTGCTGCAGGAAATTACGCCAGTCTGTCTCTCCGGAAAAATTTTTCTAATCCGTCAAAGTCTGCTTTTTTCCCTAATTGTATCTTCTTCTTGTGTTTCTTCTCTTCTCCCTCTTTTTGCTATCATTTTTTGTCAATTTCCAATAAGTACATGGGGCGCTCTTTCCAAGTGGGCACTGATAAAATTTACTTTTACTAATTACTTCCAGTTCTTTCGGTCAATAGAGGTCTTAGTCTTGATGGTCTCTCTGCCTACTCTGAAATCTTGTGTTTTCTTTGAAATCCCCATTGAGTTACATAATGTATCTCATTACCAAATCCAACAATGTAACAACCCCATTGGAGGTCTTCTCCTCTTTCCGTATACCATCTTCCCAGCAAACTTCTTTGCAGTTAAAATCTCCATCAAAAAATTGTTTCTTCACAATTTTCCATCGTATTCTTTTAAAACCATTTGCTTGTGTCTTCTTATCATGTCTCGATACTCGTCTCCCCCGGAATTGTCTAGCGTGGAAACGTATACGATTTTACTAGTCTCTTAATTTCTTCCCTTTTTTCATCACCAACTTCTTACCTTCAACACCTCTGGCCATAACCTTATCCTTTTCCACATTCCTACTACCACAATCCTTCCTTGTAAACACCATTTACACCACCTCCCTTTTCTGATTTTCTGTTCGCCTTTTGCACCCCCCCCCACAAAAAATAAAAAAAAACATTATAGTGAACCCTCCCCAAAAACTGGGCACATCCTTCAGAAATCACTCAGCTTCGTTTCTACTAGGACCTAATATTGTCGGTTTCTTGGCTCTCAGGTAGTCGTTTACTTCTGTTAAATGTGACTAGCCCCATTTATATTTGTATACCCGATTACCAGGCCATCCTTTTTTCACTTGTTCCTTTGAACCTGTCTTCTCTTTACTCTTTTCTCTTTAGGATACCACTTCTTCAGTTTTGGTCTCTAAAACTTCAAATAGAGTTTCTGTTTTTACTCTTTCCGTTCTCAATTCGTTTTTTTCTTTTGGCTTCATAAACAGTTACAATTCAAAACTGGCTCTTTTCTTTTTCCCTCAGGCATATCTTTCTTATCCATATTTTCTTATATTCTTCTGGCTTGCAGTTTCCATTGCCTTAGGGACAATATATCTAGTGCTGAATTTTTGTGACTAAACTTAAACTCTCAAGGGAGGGCCCCCCCTCCCTCTTCACATTTGCCTAACCTATGATTTCTCTATTTCTCTTCGACTCCGTTTATTTTCTTCTACTACTTTTAAAATATTTCTTTTGGACACTGTCTTGTCTTCCTCTTCTCTTAAGGTTTTCTTGGGGCAGCACTTTCTTCCTTAAACCCAAAAACTTAATGACACAATTTCTTTTTGGGTCTACCGTATCTCTACTAGATTTCTCCTTTTGTTGATACTTTTACTAATTTTTTTGGTAGTATTTTTTCTTTTCATTTCTTGATTCTTCTATAATTATCTGTCGTAAGTCTCTTGGGTCTTTTGTTCCTGGTTTTAATCTTCCAGTGTTTCTTTCATCTTTCATGGCCTCTAGTGTTCATTTCCATTTTCTTGTGTTACAGAGTTACATTTCAGCATGGGAATTTTGCTCAAACCTTTCATCGTCCTGCTTTCCGTTTAGTGCGTCACCTCTATTTTTCAAAATAGAATTATCTTTTTCCAATACGTACCACTTTCTTTTCCATCCTCTCAAAGTTTTATCCATAAATTCAGGTACCAGATTTTCCAAAAATTACCCAACTCTTTTCTCTGGTTTGCTTTCAGTCCCAATATTCCTTTTAATTGCTGCTGACAGCCGTGGTGGGAAATTGGGGTTCCCAAAGCGGGCCCCAAGCTGATCGCCATTGTGTTTATCTGTTTAAAAGTTTTTTATTTCACTTTCCCACTACTAACTACTTACTACTACTACTACTACTACTTACCTTAGGTAAATCGGACTTACTATATAAACGACTACTACTAAAACTTACTACTACTACTACTAAATAACTACACTTACTTACACTACTACTTACTACTTAGGTAAATCGTACTATATCTAAACTACTACTACTTAGGTAAATCGGTTTGGAGGACGGGGCCATTTTAAACTCCACAGCCCTAAACCTATTAGTTTTAACTTAAGGTCTTTCAGGCGTTCTCTGGCGGGGTTGGTGGTTCCCTCGCCATGTCACCCAGCGCGTCCAATGGTTTGGGAGGGCCTTCCTCCTCCGGCCCGCTTCTGTGTACACTTCCAAGCAGTGTGTGTGTGGTGGATGTGCGTGTGTGTGTTACCCCCGCTAACAGTGGTTAAGTATGGGTGGGGAAGGGAGGGGACAGGCATAGCCCTTTTGTACTACCACTCAAACCCCTTCAATCCTCCACCCTGTAACCTCTACGGGTAAGGGAAACTGTATGAAAAGAGGTGCTAGTAAAAAAGGCCGCAAGGTACATGTCAGACGGACCACAAAGCCTTCCACAACCCGTACTTCCCCAAGGAACAAGACGCATCACAGCAGCCATACGTTATCCGCCTCACGGCCTAAAAAATCACCACCATACCATCATGGTGCAAACCATAAGAACATAAGAAAATAAGAAGATACCAAGAAAACCGTGAGACCTTACACGGAGGTAGTTCATTGTTAAATAGCACTACCTACACCACCTTCATCACCAATCCATGGAATTTTATCTAGCCTCCCCTTAAAAGCTCTCAAATGACTCCGCACTTAACAAACCTGTGTACGAGTTCCATGTCCAATCATTTACACAACATTTGTGAACCAGTTTTTCCCTATTGCTTTTTTAAAATCTACGGCTTTTTCCAGCTTGATCCGTACTCTTGCTTACCCTGGGTTAATTAAGCCGTAAGAACTTTTTCCTACCTCTCCTTTATTAAATACCTTATCCACCTTAAAAAACTTCTATTCAGACTTCGGCCCCTTACTCTGTGTCTTCTCGAGGTGAGTGGTAAATTAATAGCCTTCAAATCTCTTCTCAACTAAAACTAAAGTTACGCAATCCTGAATCATTTGGGTCACCTTCTCTGCACTGATTCTAACAAAAGCTATATCAAATTCCTGTAATAGGGGAGACCAAAACCAATGAACCGGCATTTAGTATAGGTGCAGGTCTGGGGACTAGAAGGCCAAATCAAGCTTTAGGAATAACCTCCGCACTTGCTACTTTTAACACTTCTGGTAAATGAATCCTAAACCCAAATTAAGCTCTATTTTCTAGCCTCAATACATTGTTTCCTAGGTTCTGAGGTTGGAGGCTCAACCCCTCACTCCCCAGATCTTCACCATTCTGATCTTTTGCAGGATTACATTGCGTATGGTGTATTCCCAAAGGGAACTTACCTATACTGGACTTGCTACCATTTTGGGCTATTTCCAGTGGAGGCCAGGTATGAGTTTTGCGATCTCTGCCATTTTTCGAACATCCACTCCCGTTTCCCTTCCTATGGTTTATCAGTATAATATGATATACCGTTATCTTCGTATTGGGTTCTATTAAATTATTCAAATAACAAAAAACAATTAAAATGGCAAAGAACGAAATGCCATTATGAGATTGTTAAAGAAATTATGCATGAACTTTAAATATTCCCACTTGAAAAACTCATCGCATTTAAATTTTGCGAGATAAACATTTTAGAGGCTAGTGATAGAAAAGGAAGGGGGGATTTGTCCATTAGCTTTCCATTGCTATAATGTCGTTTTCTGATAACTGAATAAACCAGTAAAATTAGGTTAACTAAAAAAAAACATTCATCTAGCGGGGTAATTTACCCGATGATGATGTTATTATGTATTTAGTAACGCTAATTTATTGCCATGGTTCTTAAATTTCATTTATCAGAAAATGAAATTATAGCCATGAAAAGCTAATCAATTTTCGTTTAAATTTTTGATATGTTGATGTAAAACGTCTTCACGCAAAATATCAAAAATTGCGATGGATGTTAAGTGAATTTTTAAAGAAGTTCTGCATATTTCTTTCAGAGTCCATATGGGAATTTCTTAAGTGTATTTTACAGTTTTTTATTTGAAATATTTATAGAAAACAAAACATCACGAAGATTAAACAGTGTATTTTCATTTATACTGATATTGCGAGGTCTACCTGTATTCAGGAAAAACTTTTTTTACTTGCCGATACAAATTGATGGATGTTATTTTTTTAGTTAACTCTAATTTAGGCATGGTGGTAAATTCATTTTCAGGGAAAACGAAATTATATCAATGGAAAGCTAATGAAAAATCCGTTCTTCTATCGCTTAGCATCTTAAATGTTTTCTCGCAAAAATTACTTAAATGCGAAGAGGTGTAAAAGTATATATTGAGGTCAGCATATTTCTTCACTCTTCATAAATGGCATTCTTTTAGTGTATTTTTACGTTTTTATTGATATATTATAGGAAACAAAAACAGTTACGAAGATTACAACGGTATAACTCATATATACTAATTAAATCTTAGGAAGGAAATTAGGGGGGAGTTTCTAAAAAATGGCAGGAATCGCCAAAAAACGGGCCTCTAACTGGTCATGGGCGGGTTGCGCGGGGCACGAGTAGCAAGTCCAGTATAAGAGTAATAGTCTTTGGTGATCTATTACCAGGGTTTTTTCTTACCAACATCATAACGCTGCACCTGATCAATATTAAATCCACTGCATCTGGGATACCCACTTTCATAAGGTTTATCTAAGGGCCTTCCCTTGCAATATGTTTACATCAGACTGTATCATAATCCTACTACCTGTAGTAATCATCAGCAAAACTTGTCTGATATCACTGCTAATCCCACTATCCAAGCCGTTGATGTAAATCAAAAAAAAATAGTAATGGACCCAAAAACAAAACCCTGTGTGGAACTCCACTTGTCACCAGTCACCCATATTAAGGATTGAGAAAAACCATTAATGTAATCCTTTGTTTGCCTAATCACTTACCAAAGCTCTGATCCAACGGAAGAAAAGCCTTCCAATCATTCCACGAGCTTAAACCTTATTTTAAAATCGCTCGTTGTGGTACCTATCGAATGCTTAGTTTATTCCCCAAACCTAGGGATCGCGAAAGTCTTCGGGGGGGTCGCGGAGATTTCTAGGAATGTGCAAAAATGAATAAAGAACCACAATATTTCAATAATTTATTCTTATTATTTTTTATATATATTTTTCAGTATTAAAACAAAACAATGATTATACCTTTCCTAGGCTTTAATAAAGTGTTAATCAAAAAAGTATAGTTATATTAATTGACTGATGGGAAAAGAGTTGATCCTTTGTCCCCCATTCCCTTTCGGTTTCAAGCCCCCTCCCACCACGCTTCACACGCAGTAAACAATACGACTTGTATCCTCGCCGGCCCAGACCATGTTAATGCATTACAGATCGCACTTTCACAAGGTCTAAACTTTATTTAAGTACTTAATTTTTTCGATGGGCGTCCTAAAGCAAGGAATCTAATGATTAATAGATTGCCACTGATATCATTGACAGTATTTCATTCATGGTTTTTTTACCGAGTTAATTATACTTAGAATGTTAGATACGGAAGCAATAAAAGCAATTACACACTCTACTATGTTGGTATGTGTAGTGTTTATTGTTCGTGTGTAAGGAGAGAGAGAAATAAAAGACAAGAAACTTGTAAATGTGGCCAGATTGTCAAGAAAATGTTTTGGGTAGGGTGGGGGGAGAGGGGTCGCCAAGCCTTTCCAAAATTATTTGGGAGGGGTCGCCAGGCTTAAAAAAGTTTGAGAAAACCTTTGGCTTAGAGGGTGAGCAGGAAACTGCGAAAAAAAATGACGGAAACCGTGGACGAATGGTGTGGAATAACAAGGCACGGCTGACGGAACGCTTGCTGTGAATTGCAAGTGTGGGGAACCTGCCTTACTGTTACCTTCCTGAAGGAGGGGGAACTAATCAACCCTCGCGGACTGTCATAGATTTCAAAGGTGTAAAACCAGGCAAATATCGTCGTATTCCAGACAAACGGTGCCCTTCAACAATAAACCCAAACAATGGGTGAGATGGTTAACCTTAACCAGTGGTTACCTAAAATCTTCATAAATTTCTGGTATTGGGGGCAACCACCAATTTCGAGGCCCAAAACTTAGTTTTTCCTGAAATAGTTTGATGTGTTTTGAAATAATGGCCTCTCGTTTTTGCGGAAAATCAATGTTTGTTTACAATGTGGGGGGGGGTAAGCCCTGCCCCTCCAGGCCCGGCCCCGCAAAACATCGCTTACGCTTCCACACTGCCATAGTATGGAATTTTCGTTTTTTTTCTCTATTATCATCTGTTACGAAACCAAAGGGGCCCCCACCTAACCTCACTTAACCTAATCTGAAATTTAAACCTAACTTAACCTTTGGCTGAAAAAACAGTAGATCTTCGGTACTACCTGTAATGCCATTATTTATTGCCCAAAATTGTGCCATAGGAAATGGGGCTCAAAAAATACTCAGACATGAAAGAAAAGCTACACGATTGATGTAGGTCAGAGTCCTAGGGACTTTTTTCAAATCCCACTACCAAAAATAAAACCAAATATCTATACTGCAAATTTTCCAACAAAGTCTAAACACCATAGCAGAAAAAGCACAAGGGCATACTAAACATTTTAACTAAGCTAGTATGTTCATTACGTGGCAAAATATTAGGAATTTATCAATTCGTGGGGGGCATCCTGCACTAAATTATGGACGATTTGGTTACCCTAAACACTGTCATTCCCCATTCCCTTACCTTTTACTAGGTATAATTTTTCATTCAATTCACTGCACTGTGAATATTGTATTAGGGTGCATGCTCAAATCATGCTTTCCCCTATAAAAAACATTTTTAAAACTTTATAAATTTACGGAAACACAGTTTTGTCCCCTCAAAACACCACTATTTTTTGTTTCCTCTCAAAAATCTCTTTGGTAAAATAGGGGGTGCGTTCTATACAGAGGTGCGGCTTATTCGCGGCAAATTACGGTAATCTTCATATGTTCTATACACCTTCCGTCCTTGCTAAAAAAATCTTATATCTACGAAAGTAGTTAATTTGCTGACAGAAAACTTGAGTGAGAATAATTTCTCAGAATCCATACTTCCAAATTGTGTAGAAAATTCTAGTTCCTAGTTGTAAAAAATTTTTCCTGGAATAATTCAGCCAAGGGCCGCTTCTGGTAAATTGCATTTTTGCTAAATGAGCAAATGATATTGCGAGATAGGCCTATAAGATACAACGGATATACAATAGATATTATATACAAAGCAATCATATAAAAGTAAAAAACCCCACGTACAATAGATTTTCATATTATTATAATATATACATGAATATAGTACTGTAAAAAACTTTTGCTTTACTCCCCAAATAGGGATGCCTGTATGTCACCCCCAAGCCTACCCAAACACGTGGGTCGTGGGCAGAAGTCAGCAGCACTGCAACACCCATATTGCGTTACGATTGTAGGACATTTTCCACAAACATGCAAAAACAGAATAAACGGAATTTTTTTCTTTTCTGCAAATCAAGTTCGGTTAATCGAAGTGTCCCTTAAATTATAGAGTTTACTGTATCTTGGATTCTAATAAATCCTTAAAAACCTCTATTACTATGTATGCAAAGTAAGTGGCCAGGTAGATTATTTAACTGATAGACAGTAATACTGTTGCCATATTTTTTGTGTATAAAGGACGCACAATTATTTCCAGAAAAATGGGATATCAAAATATCCAGCGGGCCTATTAAACCGCTTCTTAAATGTTTTATGCCCATTCTCTTGGCATTACTGTACCTGGTACAGTGGAGTAATATGGAAAAAGTAATATGTAACTGTACCTAATACAGCAAACCAAAAAGTAATGGAAAAATAAATAAATATGTGTAATATAAAATTAATGAGATGTGACGGTACCGTAAGATAACACATAGTTTGCCACCTGCCCACTCTGTCGCCAAGCGGCCATATATTACGGAATAATAAGCGCATTCAACGCAGTTTTGTACGTGCCAATGAAGAGGGGCATGACAGTAATCTATATTCATTTGGCTGTGTAATCTACCCGTTTCCAGTGTTGCTTTTATTCTTTGTAATCTGCAAGTATTAATACGATTTCAAATTCACAACTCGTTTTTGGGGGGGGGCAAAACAAACAGACAAGCAGCTCCATCAAACTTTCGGGCGGGAGGACCATAAAAACAATAACTGGCGATCTTAGTGGTAGCAGTTACCCAAGGTCCGCCAATAGGGTTGAGTTATTTTTGGTAATTTGCTCAGTTTTATAACCATAATATGACCACAGCTGAGGACACAACGAGGCTAGGGGTTCCGTGGACAAGAAAAGGCCTGGGCTTGGCCTCCGCCTGAGTTGCCTCGCCGAAATGCCTCCGGGCTGGTCGGGTCTCGCCCGCCTCAAAAGTTATAACTTTTTCAAACAAAAACACAACAAACGAAAGTGTAACGTTCGAAGAAAGTCATCAATAAATTACGATAACTGGACGAAATGAATGGATTCCAACAACATATATCCTTTCACTGTCGGAATGTTGTTTTAGAATAATTGGCGAGAACTGCTGCCCGATCGGCTACCGCTGTTACATCGGTAGGGGCTTCGCCCACCTCACACCTAATACACTAGTTAAAACACAAAACCACGGACGAAAGTGTTTACCGTCGAAGAAAAAAAAGCCATCAATTAAATTACGATAACTGGACGATATTTGTGATGGGATCACAAACAATAATTATCCTTCACATGAATGCTATTTTTGGGAATAATCGATTGAGTAAACCTGCGGGGTTCAGTACCGCCGTTTCCCCCACCTCATGCCACCCTTCACCCCAAAAACTGGACACGACGCCGGCCTTTGCCCCCCACCTCACCCCATGCCAGGACAACAACAAACCTTCGTTCTGTTGCGATATTTCCCGTCGGCGCCTCTATATGAGAACTCCTCAGATTTTGCCTACATTTGATTGGCGGAAATCGTTTTAATGATCCATTCGGTTCCTAACAAAAATTTTGGAATAATATTTTAGGGTCGTTTCGTCCCTTATAGGGAAAACGTTTCTATGCGAAACACGTTCTATGCGGACCAAGTGATTTATGCAACAAAAACGGAAGGACAACATTCCTCTGTTGTTGCTTATGTCCCAGCCGTTGTTATGCGGGCTGAGAGGCAAGTACTCTGGTTCACGGCTTCTCAAAGACCGTGCAGTCATATGGGTTTTCACATATTTTCTAGATAAGTAATCATTTATGGGTATTCATAAGAAACATAAGAAACATAAGTAAAAAAATTTAGGAAGGAAATAACAATAAGGAAGCTACCAAGGAGGGGCCGTGGACCTAACACGTGGTTAGTTGTTCCTGGTTACTTAATACTACCTTACTCCATCTTTCATCCCCC
This sequence comes from Chionoecetes opilio, assembly GCA_016584305.1. Taxonomy (NCBI): domain Eukaryota; kingdom Metazoa; phylum Arthropoda; class Malacostraca; order Decapoda; family Majidae; genus Chionoecetes; species Chionoecetes opilio. The sequence goes on along the minus strand of JACEEZ010002510.1, from coordinate 1,951 downwards.
GTCAAATGCTTCCCTACAAACCTGTCTGATAAAATATCGCCTCCGTGGTGTAAGGGTAGCGTGCCGGCTACGAATCCAGGCCAGGGGAAAACGTCGGGCGGCCAGTCAACCCCAGCTGTTCTTTCTCCCCTTTTGGGTTGATAAAATGGGGAAGGGTACGGGAAAAACCTGGGGAAGGGAAGGTAAACTGTTAGTAACCCGGAGGTCCCACACAGCCTTGTGTCCCGGGGTAATGGGGTTATCACCCACCACAGGCTCAGAAGCTATGCGACGGAATGGAGACCGAGGCCCAACGCCAGCATAGCGTATAGACCTATGCCATCTTTACCTATACCTTATAACTGTTTACACAAGACAATACTGCAGTTTTACCACCATTTTTTTTCAGGAAGAAAACAAAACCATACTGTCTTAAGCCGATGGTATGTCACTCAACAAGAGTTCAAAAAACCATGTCATCAAGTTATTTGGGCCGACAAAGCGAAATGCGCTTACAGATGCGCTTTCACGAAAATATCCCAGTTTTCTGTCGTTCGTCGTCATGTCCTCTACCTTTTTCTTCTGACGAGCTTTTTTCCACTGGCCCAACGGGTCAAGATGCGTTGTGGGTCGGCAGTCATTAATGCGGGCTCGAGTGCTTGGCAACAACTCGCGTTACCTAAGGTGCCTGTATCTTTCTCTCAGTTCTCTCTTGAGAATGGACTCTATGCCGGGCAGTAGGTTCCATCGACGGGTACAAAAATGGGACAACGAACTTGTATCCATTTCATTGGGTGGAGACTACTTACAAATAGTCATACACTTGCCTCTTTCTGGGTCCAATTTACCAGGTCGCAACAAAAACTCTCTGCTGGCTCGCAAAAACGGTTACTATTGGGGCCCACGATGGCCTTGACATTACCAAGGCATGTTGTAAATGTGTTCTTGTGCCCAGATATAGGTCTCTACAGTTCCCTCCTGAGTTCACGCTATGCGAGTTTCAGGCATCCTCGGAGTTCGCGCTGAGTACTAAATCTTACCATCCGGACTTCGCGCCATTATATTCCCGAGTTTCGCGCTGCTTCTTACACGTTTTTTTTTTTTTTTTTTTTTTTTGTGTGTGTGTGTGTGGTGGTGTGTGTGAAAACTAAGTTGTATTACATATTGTAAACATCAAGGAAAAAGAGCTATGCTCGTATTGTCCCGTTCTCAAAATCTTACTATATCCAGCTTGGCATTTGGAAAAGTCTGAATACTTCTTGCATTAATTCCCTTTTGCATCAAGGTTTTATTCAGGGATTCTATGCTTCTATACGGGAAGCGGTATTTTTTTAGTCCTTCTTGCATGTGTGTCTTTTCAATATTCTTCTCATGACCTCTTGTACTTTCCTATAGTACCCACACAAACAGATCCTTCTCTATCAAATTTTTTCAAGACCATTGATGCTCTATACATGCTATAAAATCTCCCTTTCTTCTTTTCTCAAGAGTGAGAGTTTCATTCTTGAAAAGTCGTTTTCCTCATTGGTGTAAAATCTCTCAGGATTGGAGCCATTTTTGTCGGCTGCTCTGTATTCTTCAATCTTCCTTATATCCCTTTCTTTTAGTGGTGAACCAAATCAAACTGCCGGCATATTCCATTATCTTGGTCGTAATCAAAAGATGTTATCAATTTTAATCAATTCTCTTCATTCCAGATATTTGAATGCCATTCTTTATATATTCCTTCCAAGCAAAAGGTGATTATGATTCCTGTGATCTGTTTTTATATGCTTCTCAGGTGACAAAATTATCGTATCCATATCCCAGACTTTTTTGACTTTGTTTTGACTATCCATTCATGTCCATCGTAATACTTTCCACTCCTGTCTCTTTTTTGTTACTGGGCCCATTTCCAATCACCTTTACATTTTTTAAGCATTACAAACTCCATTCCCATAATTTGACTCCATACTGAAAATATCTATCTAAG
>JACEEZ010002509.1:32738-51710 GCA_016584305.1 Chionoecetes opilio | reverse complement strand
CGTCATAATTTCAGTCAATTTTCGATGAATATAAATGGGCAGTTTAGACTAATATATGAATTTCTTTTTCCATGCTAAATACGGTCTTATCGACGCAAACGCATAGCCACTTAAAATTTGTAGTGTTCAAATAATTAAATGGCGAAGATGTCGTTAGACGTTCAATCGTCATAGTTATACTATTGACGCGTGCTCGCTGTCGCTTACCATAAGACCGTGAACAAGTTTTACGGCCATAATGATAATATAAACTACTTTAAATATTATCGGATTGAGCTGAAATTGACATGCAAGTAGTGCTGTCAAATCAATGAGGTCGTCCTGATGAAACTTTGCGTGAAACAAGCTCTTAATGAGTATACGCGCTAAACTACCGCTAATTTTTACGATTGAGCAATTCGACATTGCAGTAGTGCTGTCAAAATCAACGGGGGTCTGTATAAAATTTTTTTTTGCATAGAACAAGCCCTTAATGAGTAATTCACGTAATGAGTTAATTGGCTGGAACGTGGCTCGCTGTCACGTTTCCAGCCGCAAGAACTGAGCCAAAAGCAAAGGGGCCAGAGGCTGGACGTCCTAACTTGATTGACAGCTCGTGAAGCTCGCTGTCGCTTACATAAGACCCGTGGAACCAAGTTTCCGCCAAAAAATGTATAACTACTTAAATATTATCGGATTGAGCTGAAATTTGACATGCAAGTAGTGCTGTCAAAATCAATGGGGTCGTCCGATGAAACTTTTTGCGTGAAACAAGCCCTTAATGAGTAATAAAGCGTAAACTACTCCAATTATTGTCGGATTGAGCTGATATTCGACATGCAGTAGTGCTGTCAAACTCAACAGGATTGTACAACAACTTTTTGATAGAACAAGCCCTTAATGAGTATTCACGTAATGAGTTAATTGGCTGGAACGTGGCTCGCTGTCACGTTCCAGCCGCAAGAACTGAGCAAAAGCAAAGGGGCCAGAGCTGGACGTCTATACTTGAAATATATGTATTATATATATAATATATCATATTAGTATTATATATATATATATAATATATATTATTATATATATATATATTGAATCATAACATACCCATGCATGGATTACATACTATACAATGTGGTTTTTTCTGAACATTTATATATCAGGTATAACAACATACTCCTGTTCGTCAGCATTGGAATAAATGTCCTTTGTACAAAGTGATAGCATTTCCTCAGTGAGTTAAACTCATTGCAACAGTACGTGTTATTTATATGCATAAATGCCCGGACATGCAATGTATTTTCTAAACTCTTGTGTTGCAAGTCACTCACGCAAGCTATTTTATATCCTCCTCTGATCACGGCAGCTGTAGTAGGGAGTATACTGTTTGACAGTCTCTCAGAGTCTCTCTCCTTAGTCTAATAGACTTAGAAGTTAGAGAGAGGCTGAAATGGGGGTGGCCTTGAAGGTTGAATGAGGTATGGCATGACCCAGGTCAATATAATTAACCATCGGGGAGGTCACGCGATTTACCAATATATGCCCGCGGGCAAGGAAGGAGTTATGCCAAGCATCCTAACTAGACGGACACCACAGACACTACAGTACAAAACTTTCTTAAAGTAAACCGATCTTAGCTTCCGTATCTTGACCGTCAGAGAGAGAGAGAGAGAGAGAGAGAGAGAGAGAGAGAGAGAGAGAGAGAGAGAGAGAGAGAGAGAGAGAGAGAGAGAGAGAGAGAGAGAGAGAGAGGAGAGAGAGAAGAGAGAGAGAGGAGAGAGAGAGAGAGAGAGAGAGAGGAGAGAGAGGAGAGAGAGAGAGAGAGAGAGAGAGAGATAGAGAGAGAGAGAGAGAGAGAGAGGAGGAGGAGAAGAGAGAGAGAAGAGAGAGAGAGAAGAGAGAGAGAGAGAGAGAGAAGAGAGAGAGAGAGAGAGAGAGAGTGAGAGAGAGAGAGAGAGAGAGAGAGAGAAGAGAGAGAGAAGAGAGAAGAGAGAGAGGAGAGAGAGAGAGAGAGAGAGAGAGAGAGAGAGAGAGAGAGAGAGAGAGAGAGAGAGAGAGAGAGAGAGAGAGAGAGAGAGACTCACTTTCCTTGTGCAGGTCGGTGTTATGGTTCTCGGTGGTCGGGATGAGGCGTGAGTCGGGGTTCTTCGAGTCTTCCTGCAGGTTCGCCATCTGGAAGTCACAATCGAACGCTGACGAAGGAAAAACAATAGTAATATAAAAGCAAACATATTATATATTAAACAATATATAATATAAAAAATAAGTCTTATGGGGTTGATATTTGAAGAAATTTTCGTAGGAAGTTGAAGAAAAAAAATGTGGGCGTATGTTTCTGTGAGACGAAACGAATACAATGCCCTTGCTTGCAGTGTTCTATTTACCTCACGGAACTCGGCTCTCTCGGGCCTCGGACCTACCCAGCCTCAAGCCAGGTAGTCATGCCGGGTTGTTCTAAAGGCATAAAGAGAAGATTCCTTTATCGGAGCTAAGGAGACCGAACTCTTACCAAGGAGGATTTTCCCAAGTGAGGCGCCGGTCAGCAGGTTGTAGTTCCCTGGGTTAACATAACCGAGACCAAGGTATCCTTCACCGAGACTGAACCTCACTGAGGTTGGAAGCAGCCAGGCAGGGACAAGGTAGCCAAGCCCGCCCCAATTAATGCAGGGACACGCAATGCATATGTGACATATAAAAACTTATAAAATCTGTTGTTGCCGTGGAAGAGTTTCGTACATAGCAGGGTTTTTTTTATACCCACACGAATTTCAACTAATTTATGTTCTTTCTCGCTTACGACACGGGTGAAGGTCAACTTGTGAACTCTGAACATGAATATTTCGCTCACAATATCAACCTTGCCACTCACACTGCCACTTGAATTCCACTTGAGTCATTACGTATCAAGGAAGCAATTTTAAATCTGACACATCAATTAACTGGTGAACATAGCTGATACACATGAGATAAAAGCAAATAAACACAGCTTATAAAGATGTATACACACGTTATAAAGAATAGAAATCGTGAAAGAGAGAAAGAAAGAAGGGGATGAAGAATGATGGACGGGAGTGGCTACAGCGCACAAGGAGTGAGAGGAGAGAGAGAGCGAGATAAGGGTAATATATTCAAATATAACTACATGATAATCTCCCCCCATTATCTGCATCAGTCACAGTCGCTAATCTAATCAGTCATCAATCACAATCGATAATTTCATAGATGAGTGTGTTAACGAACGAACGAACCCCTCCCCCCCAACACCACCACCACCACCTCCCTACAGTGACCCTACACGCCCAGAATATATTGAACTACAAAAATTTAAGCGAGCAACACTACTACATTAATTCCTGGCAATACCAAATTGTCCCTCATGAAAATCGCAACTGATAATTGAGTGCATAGTTAAATTATTAAAGGAGGAAGAAAAGTACTTGGTTAAAATGGTTGGAGGAAGAAGATGAGAAAATGTGGTTGTATGGAAACTGGAACTGTTGCCATTTTCTTGTGCATAGTGTTCAAACGTTGAAAACTATGGCAATAAACAGTAACAACTATAATAACAATGATAATGATAATTACATTAATAATAAAAGTAATAATAATGATAAATATAACAATTTATATATTACCCATAATGATAATATTAATAACAGCAATAAAAACAAAAGGTTTATGGATATTCTATGACACACAATTCATTTATCACTACTAAACACCTTCAACCCTTTAATTTATATTTACTCAGCAAATTAAAAGGTACAGTTCTTCGACAAAATTATTGAAAAAAATCTATCTTTCTATCTATCTTTCTGGGAGGAACTCCCCAAGGGGATGGCTGCGACAAAAGTCTCCATTTATTCCTGTCCTTGCTCTAACCCTTCCATTCCTCTCTCCCCCTTTCTTTCACATACTCCAGCACTCTGTCCTCCCTTGTCACTGGGGGTCGTCCTCTAGTACCCACCGCATCTACTACACTCATACATACTCTCTTAGTTATCTCACTTCATGCCATCCTTTTTATATGATCAAACCACGTCAGAGTGTTGCGTCTCACTCCTTCAACCACTCCACATTTCATCCCCTCACCCTTACATGACACTGTAAACCTGTACAAACCCTACACACTTTCATTACTTTCACCATCCATTCCTCTCACACCACCGGCATTTCTCAAACAGCTTATTTTAACTGCTTGCTTCCTCGACCTTTGTCTTACATTCCATATCAAAGTCTCCCTTTCTGTAGGTGCAATTATTGCATCTCTCAGTACATTTTTCACCTGTATACACACAGTCCTTCCTTTCATCATCCGCCTCAGGGATCCATTCACTTTCCTCCCTTGCAACACTTTCTCCCGTCGCACCTTTAAAGGGAGAGGTAAGTATTGAGAAGCCGAATTTCATAAAAAAAATACGAAAATTAGGTTTTGGCATCTTCAGCCAGTTGCTATCATCAGCTCTGCTAGATGTATGTTCATTTAAACTTTTGCACGTATTTCAAATGCCCTACGCGCGTTTAAAGGGCTAATACGCCAGGGATTGTTGCCATATCATCTAATACAAATTTAGTTTTCCCTTTTTTTCAGTTATCTTGTTATTTTATCTGCAAAAATTGTTGTGGTTGCTGTACGATACAGCAACCCCAAGAAAGTAAGCCTACTCTCGTAGGCCTACTCTCGTAGGCCTACGAGAGTAGGCCTACTGGGGAAATTCCGGGGGGAAAAAACGCGCTTATCAAAACACCCCTGGGGTAATGTGAAAATAGTTTGAACAAAGGCAATGCATTCTAGGAAGGTCCTGATAAAAGTATGTAGGTTTTTTATTATTTAAATTTGGTCTATTAGATGAAAAGGCCCATCGCCGCTAAAATCGCCGCCAAGAATTGCTCTGGATACTTGCATTCAAAATGCTGTATCTTTTTTATTTTTTAATCAAATTCTGATCTGTTTTTAAATTTGGAATCTATATTAAAAGAGTTATATAACTTACATAGTTGAAATTTCTATTAAATTGATTGTATTAGGAGTAATTTGTAGCCAATCTTTGAGGACCGTTTTCTCAGAATTACTTTTTGATTGGTTTCCAATATTTATATAAGTGCACTACTTGCTCAATTTGTAACCAATTTTGAATCTTTTAAGTTTGTTTTGATCAGTAAGATATAGAGAAGGATTCCACGTGCTAAAATATTTATATATGAAAAAATTATGTCTAAATCACATCAAAATTACATCTTGTTGTTTTTTGTTGTTCTTCGTAAATTACATATATCTTAAAAACTTATAAAAAAAACTCAAATTCCAGCAACCAATTTAATGGAAATAAATTTCCTCTTTAAAATGAACTTTGAAAATAAATATTAGTAGCAAAACTGAAGGAGGAGTAAAAGCTTGAAGAATTTACGTTAAAAAAAAAAAAAAAAAAAAATATCATCAAAATTTCTTTATTTTTGGTGTGAAGCAGTTTTGTTATAGTCCCAACATTGTGTTAAGGTTTCATAAAATTTCAACCATTCCTTCTATAGGATGACCTGAATGCTTACCCCTCCCCTTAATGCACATAGATGGACCAAGATACTTAAATTCTTACACAATACACATGTGTCTGATATAATTACAGCACCTTCAGAGAGTTCAGTCTTACCCCCCCCCCCTCCTCTTCCTCTCATACATTTCCTTTCCATTAAGTTTGCTTCATTTATCTATATGTACGTACGTACAGTCGACCGCGCTAAGTAATGTCGCGGTTTTCAGAATATTTCGCCATCTGGCGACCCTTGGCAACTCTCTCCCCGCTCCGCTCGCCCTGCTCATCCCAGAATGCACTACCACTAAAAATATCCTTACACTACACGTCTCACTTCTTTTCACTAGTTTACTTCATTCGATTAATGGTCACTCTTTGACTTCTATACTGAACACTAGAATGATGGTGGATTACGACTGCTTGTAGTCAGGCAGATAGGTGTAACAATTGTGGGTTTATACGTACAAGCATGAAATTTGGCACAGTCATAGATAATAGTCTAATGAATAATTCCAGATATGGACCTACCGCGAAAAGTGGCGAGTGGTTGATCCACAGTGATCACTGGTTTCTGTCCTTGGTTGACTTCCATCACAGCTTTTTTAATCACGTCCATGGAGTGCCGTATCATACCAACAGACTTTTGTAAAATGGCCGCCACGGCTACCATAGGACGTTTTACAAAAGTCTGTTGGTATGATACGGCACTCCATGGACGTGATTAAAAAAGCTGTGATGGAAGTCAACCAAGGACAGAAACCAGTGATCACTGTGGATCAACCACTCTACACCATCTTCAAGCAGATACAGTGAGTGGACTTGGCCATCAACGTACGGGGAAGATCATTTCGTAATCATTTTGGGAGGACTGCATATAGAGATGACTGGACTAAAAGTGATCGGAGACTGGTTGGAAGATGCTGGATGGATGGAAGCCCTGGTTCAGGCCAAAGTTGCTTCTCCTGGAACTGCAGATTCATTTATGCATGCATCTCATGTTACAAGAACCATACATGCGCATCAGGTGACAGCAAGCAGCTTATATATCCTACTGACAAAGTCTTACGCCCATTACACAGAGTCTCTGGAGTCTGAAAGCCATCCTGAATCCTTTGATGACTGGTGTGGTCAACGAATTCGAGATGTGCCACAATTCCAATTCTGGCACATCACTCTTCAACTGGAACTCCTCCTCTTAACGTTTGTCAAGTCACTGAGGACAGCAAACTTCCCCCTGTACATGGATAGCCTCACACAGCTTGCACCATGGTTTTTCAGCATGGACCACACCAACTATGCACGATGGGTGCCTGTCCACATTCGAGACATGATGAGTCTTAGCAAGTCACACCCAGATATTGCTACTGAATTCACCAATGGCAAATTCACAGTTCACTAGACAAAACGAGTTTTCTCATCCATGGCCATTGATCAGGCTCATGAGCAAAATAATGCTGCTGTGAAGAGTGACGGTGGTGCTGTTGGACTCACTCAAAATCCAAATGCTCTTAGAAGATGGATGGTGGCTGGGCCGGAACTGGTTAGAATGACTACCGAGTTTGAAGCATCCATGGAGGGAATGAAAATAAGGAGTAATCAAGACACACGCCACCATGAGCAAACAAATTGTTCACAGGTAATCTTTACTCAACATGTCAAACGTCTGGTTGAAGTAATAGAGGAAATGGGAAACCCCTTCCTAGAAGAGAGTACAGACTTGCTGCGGCTGGACACAAGAGACATTGCTGACCCAACTGTTGTTTCTACTGTTCAACAGGCTGAGGAGATAGGTAAGCAACAGTACAAGACCTTCGTAGCAGACCGTCTACTGGAGCGAACCGTACCTCTTACTGAGCCAATAAAGAAGAATAAACTCCCATTGTTTAGTCGATCCTCTCCAAGAGAGAAATCCAAGACAAGTTTGCAAGTAACTTCGCTAAAGAGTGACTGCTCTTTATTCTCAAGACTCTACATTGCGTCTCAAACACGAGATGATGATCTTGCAGAATTTTTCTTGCAGAATTTGCTAGGATGTGTGTGTGTGTGTGTGTGTGTGTGTGTGTGTGCAAAGTTTTCAGGATTAGGCATAATTCTAAAGGCTTTGTATGTGTATGTGTGTAAAACTAAAGGAAGGGACGAGTATATATAATAATAAAGGTGAGTTAAGTGTTGTACCGCTAAATATCTTGAAAGGGTGGAGTGTGTTTACTGGGGGTTGTATCATGTGAACAAACAAATTTCCACAAGCCATGATTTGTTGTTGATGTCCTTGGTCTAGGACAGAGGTCGGCAACCCATAATTCGAGAAGAGCCAGTTTCTTCAAACTTGGCAGAAAAGCAGTGCACGCTGATGGAGCCGCAGTGTAAAATATGAATGGAAATTACGAATACAAGATAATCAAATACATTTTAATAATAATAATGATAATAATAATAATAATAATAATAATAATAATAATAATAATGATAATAATAATAACAATAATAATAATAATAATGATAATAATAAATACAAGAATTCATCCCAATATTTTCCTAGAGACCTAGGACCTAGGTCACATACACTATTGTAATGCGGCAAACTATGCCAGCATATATATTTTTTTATTGATAATTTGGACATTTTTAAGTAGGTGGCAGAAGCCGCACAGGTCTCTTGAAAGAGCCGCATGCGGCTCCGGAGCTGCAGGTTGCCGACGGCTGGTCTAGGAGTTATCATGTTGGTCATGCCGAGATTTCATCAACTCTTGACATCATTACAGTAAAAATTATAATGTAATCTATTATTAATATATACTCTGTGCAGACGTTCTCTACTTCCCAAGTTTTGCTTTGCATTGTTGTTATTTTGAGCAAGGCACAGGGAATATAATATCTTTTTCTTGGCTTTTATTTTGAGAACATCGCGTCACTTTCATAACCTGCACAACACAAACCCGCGAGGCAGACACACATTTAAATTTTCATTAGTGTGTGGTGTGTGGTGTGTGTGTGTGTGTGTTGTTGTGGTTGTGTTTGTGTGTGTTGGTGTTGTGTGTGTTCGGTGTGTGTGTGTGTGTGTGTGTTGGCTGTGTGTGTTGTTTGTTGGTGTGATGGTGTGTGTGTGTGTGTGTGTGTGCTGTGTTGTGTGTCTGTGGTGTGGTGATGTGTGGTGTGTGTGTGTGTGTGTGTGTGTGTGTGTGGTGTGTGTGTGTGTGTGTGTGTTGTGTGTGTGTGTGTGTTGTGTGTGTGTTTGTGTGTGTGTGCTGTGTGTGGTGTGTGTGTGTGGTGGGTGTCATGCTATTGGTGTGGTGTGTGTGTGTGTGTGTGTGTTGTGCTGTGTGTGTGTGTGTGTGTGTGTGCGTGCGTGCGTGCGTGCGTGCTGCGTGCGGGCGTGCGTCCGTGCGTGCGTACGTGCGTGCGTCGTGCGGCGTGCGTGGTGCGTTGCGTGCGTGCGTGCGTGTGCGTGCGTGCGTGGTGCGTGCGTGCGTGGTGCGTGCGTGCGTGCGTGCGTGCGTGGTGCGTGCGTGCGTGGCGTGCGTGCGTGCGTGCGTGCGTGCGTGCGTGCGTGCGTGCGTGCGTGCGTGCGTGCGTGCGTGCGTGCGTGCGTGCGTGCGTGCGTGTTTAACTCATCATCCTGACCATCACCTTCAGCAGAAATTATCTATTTGTTGTAGTGGCAGAGAATGACCATAATTGTTGTATTTTATTTTCCCTGTTCATCTCTCGTAAACCCCCACCCTCCCACCCACCCATCCCCACCCCGCTCACCTACTCCTTCTCGGTTTTGTCTGTCTTTCTGAGAATCACACATGCTTCCGGCAGGACAGTATATGCCATGTGTTCAGGGCCGGATTTAGATATCACGGGGCCCCTAGGGCGCCCTAGGGGCCCTATGATCTTCCTATAATCACGTGAGCTACTCTGCCTACTAATTACATGTTTCATAATGTCATACAGTAGGAATATAATATTGAAAATTAGTACAAGAATCCAAGCCAGTCGTGAACAAATTTGCACTTTGTCCATATTAGTTATTCCTACTTTCTATGGCTGAAAAAAACGAGAGCGTAAAGATACATAACTGTGTAGTGATGTAAACATGCTATAATTCAAGCTCCCCTATTTTGTCGGTAGTGTTTTTTCCTTTGCCTAGTTATTTGTGTGACAGTATGATAGTCATAAATATGAAGCGAAATATCAAATGCATCCGATTGCTTAAGGTAGCATTAAAAACAAATAAAGAAATGAGAATTTACCTTCAGAAATAAGCTGGTCAGTGCACGCTAAACCAAGTTGGCCAATGTGACGCTCACGCCAGCTGACTCCGCTGAGACGCTGAGCCTTGCACATGTGTTTGGTGCATTAAAAAAATATTCAATAATTGGAGTTAGATAAAAAGTTAGACAAAACTGTTCATTTTTCTTAATCATAGGCCATATTATAATGAAGTTATGTTTTTATTCAGACAGTCATGGTGGGACGATGGGGGACGAAAATAATTACAATTGATTTCTGATAATTTCCAGATGCGCGGGGCCCCTAAAAGCGCGGGGCCCCGGGCACAGGCCCGTTGTGCCCTGCCCTAAATCCGGGCCCGCACGTGTTTCAATAACTTTTCCAACAGTTACCAAAATATCTTTGCCAAGACTATCAAAACACATATTACAGGACGCTTCCTATTAATCATGTGTATTACGTAGTACGGTTTCCGTAAAGGGCGATCTACTGGCGATTTTCTAGCTTTTCTAACTGAATCTTGGTCATCCTTCTTTAGGGGTTTCGGTGAAACCTTTGCTATTGCCCTTGACATATCAACACTTTTGATAAAGTCTGGCACAAATCTTTCATTTCCAAACTACCCATATTCGGTTTCTATCCTTATCCCTGTACCTTCATCTTAAGTTTCCTTTCAAACCCTTTTCTTTTTGCAGCATACTGTAGAGGGAAAATTTGTTCTTTTTCAAAAAATCTATCAAAAAGGGTTTTTCCCCCCAATTCTGTCCTACCACCCACTCTCTTCTTTATTTTTCATTAATGATTTTCTAAGTTTTAAACTAAAAGCCCTACCACCCCTCCCCGGGTGATTTTGCCCTCCATTTTTAAAACGCCCGGTTTTTTTAAAACGCCAACTAAACAGGAACTAAGGTTTCACAGGAGATGCCCCCGAGCGTTAACTTCTGATCTTTCTATAATTTCTGACGGGGCCAAAAAGCAAACCTTTTTTTATTTCAATGCCTAAAAAACCCCAATTTTTTTCCCCCTATCAACTCGAAAAAACCTACCAATAATTTACCCCCATCTTTTTTTCAAGGACACTAAAACTGTCCCCTTCTTCTAAAATAAAACTTTTCTAGGACTATCCTTTACTAAAAATCGAACGGGAAAATCTCCCCATTTCATTTTTGCAAAAACAGTTTTAAAAATTTTAGGTTTTTTGTGGGTCTGCGCCCTTTTTTTTTCCCCCTCCGGTTCTTGCTTCACGGGGGTTTTTATCCGCCCAGGGCTTTGGGGGGGGGAAAGTATTTCTCACATTTTGGGGGGGGAATAAACCTCATACAGTCCCCCTAAACAGGGTTGAGTCAAAAGCTTTTTTCTCACCCATCTCCCCCCTTTTGACTGGACTGTCCTAAATCTTTAAATCCCCGCGAAATTTTGCTTCTTTGCTATCTTCTACCGTTTTTTTTCATCCCTCACTGCTCTTCTGAACTTGCTAAGTGCATCCCCCCCCCCAAACCCGGGGCCCCTTCGCTCCCACAAAGACTTTCTACTCTTTATCATCCCTATTCTGCCCTTTTCCCTAATGCAAGAGTTAATCAGTATCTTTACCCCTTCATCCCCCTTCACGGGTGAACCCCGGGAAAAAACTACTTCCTTTTTTCTTTTTTTTCCCCCTTTCCACGATTTAAAATTTTTTCAAGAGAAAGTGACATGACCCCCTCCCAAACAAAATTTGGCCCCCCCCCCTTTCTTTATTTTTCTTACTATCTTCTTTATAAGGACGGGCAACAAGCGGGCTTTGGGTTATTTTTTTTTGTTGTGCCTTTGGGGCCAGCCCTTTGTGTTGAAAAAAAAAAAGAATACTAATAATTTGCAGGGAACACGGCTCGCGTACCCCGTTTTTAGTAGTAATAGTAGTAGTATAGTGGGTAGTAAAAAAGTAGAAAGTATTTTGGCCAAATAGTAATGAAAAGAAATTAAATATGCCTTTAAATCTTTGTCATTACAAACATTTGCACTGAAAAAATTTTGTTTTTCAATGAAAAAAAATAGAAAAAAAATCACGCCCTCCTTGTTTTTCCCCCTTTCCCTTTTAATACCTCCTCTTCCTCCCCCTTTCCCCAGGGGAAAGGGGGTAGATACTATTACGGCAAATAATTTATCTGCCACGATAAATACAGCTCAACGAAATGATATTTTTAAGGGATCATCCAGTTTTAAAAGACACCAGATTGAAAAAAGATCGCCCTTAAAATTTTTCCCCGGGGTCAGGGGCAGGTCCTGCGGGGCGGCAAAAGATTCCGGGTCAATAATGTAATGGCTAATGCTTATAAAAGTCTATAAACAACTCCCTTATTGCTGTAAAATAAAAAACCATTCTCATTTTTACAACGCACAATCCCGCCCCCTTTTGCCCCAATTTCTTTTTCCCCTTGAAACGGGGCGGTTTAAGAGTACTTGAGGCGCTCCCTTGGGAAACCTTGGGTCAAGGCCCCTTTGTAATGGGACATATATGGATTTAACATTTTTCTCGGTATATTTTTCCCCCCGATGTAAAAAATAGAAATTAGGCCCTGGTAGGCAAGCCCCGGGTTTTTTTTTCTTTCTAGGGCCTAAATTTTTTTTGTGTTTTTTTTTAAATTACCTTTTTAGGACAATCTGTTTCATCTAAAATAATTTTTGTCCTATTTTTTTGTGAAAAAAAAAAGGGCCACCCCAAAAATCTTTTGAGGGGGCAGTCCCAGCAAAATTTGTTTTAAAAAAACAAACCTTCTCCCAAAGGTTTTGAGTTTTCTATTACCACAGGGAAAACTCGGCTCTCTGGGGGCCTTTGGGCCCAAAAAAAAACCCTAAAAACCAGGTAGTCAAGCCGTGTTTTTTTTTAAAAGGCAAAAGATAGTTTCCTTTTTTTCGGAAAAAAGGAAACCGAACTTTTAACCAAGGAGAATTTCCCCAAGTGGGCGCCGGTCACCAGGCGGGAGTTCCGGGGTTTTAACATAACCGGACCAAGGAACCCTTTGACCTTGACTAAACCCCTTCATTTTGGGGTTAAAAGCAGCACCCAGGGAAAGGAATCAATCTTAAATCTGACACATTAATTAATTGGTGAAAACAAAAAATAAATAAAACTAAAAACCCTGCGTATAAAAAAATAATCCCCAAAAAATAAGCTGTAAAACTCACGTTAAAAAGGGTAAAAAATCGTGAAAGAGAGAAAAAAAAAGGGGGTAAAGGGAAATGTTTGGAGGGGAGTGGCTACAGCGCAAAAGGAGTGAGAGGAGAGAGGGGGAGATAATAGTCGGGTCACTTAGGGGGGAAAAAAAAGGTTTTCCCGCTTCACCTTGGGTTTAAAGGGAAGTTTTTTTGAGGGTCTTATCCTAAGCATTTTGTGCGCGTTTAATCCGAAAATCGTATTTGGGGGTCACTCGTTAGCGGTAATTTTTGGGGCAATTTGAATTTTGGGAATTTGGAAAAAAAATTGGCAAAATTTCAAATTGCCAAAAGAGAACCAGACTTGTAAGACCTCGTTTTTGGGCTCAAAAGAAATTTATTTAAAAGGGGCAAAAAAATGTTAAATTTAAATACTCCCCTGGTTGTATCTGTTGGATTACTGATCTATAATGGGAAATTAGAGATAAATGGGCAAAAATTTGGGGGAAAAAAATAAAAAGGGAAAAATTTTTTTTTTTTGGGCCCTTAAAAGCCTGAGTTCTTTAAAAATTAAAAAACCCCAAATTTTTTTTAGTAAAAAAAGTTTAAAAAAACAAACAAATTTTTCTTGGACACAATTTTAAAATTTAAAGGGAATTTTTTGCAAAAGGGTTTGGGGAAATTATTGCGTTTTGAACGGGTATTTTAACTGAAAAATGCTTAGGATAAAACCCTCAAAAATACTTCCTTCACCTAAAAAAGAAGCGGGAAAACCTTTTTTTTCCCCCCGAAGTTACCCGAGATTTTCCAGAACACAAAATTTTTAAACAAAGAAACCGGGGTTCCCCCTCCCCGGGATTTTTTGGAAAAAAAACAATTAGAACACAAAAAAATCCCCTTTCTTGCGATAGCGGCGTTCACAAGTTTTTAAAAAAAAACGAATATCTAGTCGTTACGCCATCGAAGTCCTCATGCCCAAACTTTTTCGGCGTTTTTATGCACTTCCTGGGGGGGCAAACGAAAGCCCCCGAACAAGGGGTTTGCAAGGGGGTTACAGCGGCAGCGATTGGTCGAGCAGTTCCCTCCTTTATCCCCCACTGGGATCCCCTCCCTGATACTTTGCGGGGGGGGAGGGAGGGGGGAAGGGGGTAGGGGCCAGGTTTGGGCCTTAACCGTACTTTTTTCGGGTTGGGGTCACCAAAAAATCCCTTTTTCCAGCCCCCCCCAGACGACGGCCTGTAGCTGGGCCGCATAAAGTCTGGGGGGTGGCGTTTTTCCCGTCGGGGGGGCCTTTCGGCTCCAACCTTCCTTTTTCTGAAGTGCCCCTCCCAAAACCCGCCTGCGGCAGAGAGCAGGGATAAACCGTAAATTCTGTCACGAACGGCCAAACACGTCCAGGTTTCTTGCGTCAGCGGACCCCGGGCTTCGGAGTGTAACCCCAAAACGTCGAGGGGGTTTCCTGGTCGGCCGCCTGGAAAACAGGCCAAGCTTGCAACTTTTCCTTTTTCCCGAAGAGGGCGCAAGTGGTGTCGCAACCAGTTCCCGGAAAAAACAAAAAAAAAGGGGGAAAGGACCTTTATCACAAACCGGTGAGAGCCCAGTTCATCGTGGAGAGCTGAAAGTTTGAAAGTCGTTTGCCAAGCTGGAGGGACGTGTTTGGGGGGTAAACTTTGGGGGGTTTTGGAGGGGGAGGACGAGGACTCAGTGTCCAGAAAATACGGTCCCCCACATCTTTTTCGAGCATGGAGGATGATTTTATTTATTTTTAAATGTCCCCCCTTCCTCTTTTTTCTGAAACGAACTTTGGGTCCGTCCCGGTTTCCCGAAATTGCCACGGCTTTGTCGCGCCAAAAACCCCCAGACGAGCGTAATCCCCCCCCTGAATGGGGCCCGGATTTGGGGGCCCCAAAGAGAAGAGGTCATAGCAGTTCCCTTGGGTTTCTTTTTTGGGGGACAAGATGTTAGCCCTGGTCATTCCAGCTTTGATCCTCTGTCGCCTTTCTTGGGGTCGATATCGTAACCTCCCCCCTGGGCTCGCTGTTCCCCCGTTTGTCTTTGAGGGCCCCGCCGTGTCGTACCCGCAAAGACAAGGGGAAACTCCCCGTAGCCAAAACCCCGGTTTGGGGAACTTTCTGCCCGGAGGAAAACCAACCAGGGGCCTTAAAATTTGCCCGAGCCCCCGGGAAACGGGGTGCTGCTGAAGGAAAAAGGGCCCTCCCGCGAGGACCAGCACGCGAGAGGATGAAGGGGTTTTGGGGGAGGCCCTGGAGACCGCCCCCGCATCTTTTTCCAGAACCCCGAGGGAAGGGGGCCCCTTTTGGGCGTGACCCGCGGGTGGCCTTGGTCGTCCCAAAAAAGGGCAAAGGGGAAAAGGGAGAGTTCATAGTTTGGGGAGATGGTGCCCAAGGGCCAACTGCTGTCGAGTTGGAGGGCGGGGCAGCGGCGCCGAGTGAAGTTTTGAGGATCCCGTGGGCAATTTACCTGTTCCCTCCGATTTTAAAATTTTGGGTTTTTTTGCCCAGCTTTTTTAATGTATTGGTAGGCTTTACGATGCAGGGCCTCCCTTTTGGGCTTTGGGTTTCGCAGTTTTGATCCTTTCCCCCTTCGTACTTCAAGAGAGCTTCCTTGCCCTCTCCTCGATTTTTGTCAGTGCGTCCAAACCCTCTTATCTGGGAAAAACCTTGCGGAAAAGGGCGGGTGGGGAGTTGGGGTTTCTGGGGGGAATGAAGGGGATGCTGGGGAAGAAGACCAGCAACCTCTTTGGTCACTCGGTGTCTTTTTTCGTGACCGGGGGGGCTGTCCTTTGGGGCTTTGATGCCCTAAGCAGAACTTCCGGGGGTGATTTGGGCCCTTTATTGCCCAAGAGTTTTGTCTTGGAAACAAAAAGAACTTTGGGCCCCGTCGAGGGGTTTTTTGGGGTTTTTTTTTAAAAGAAATTTTAAACCCCCTTCAAAGGAAACCCGCCACCGCGGGACTGAAATATAACACCTTCAGAGGGGGGTTTTCTTCCCAAGGACCCCCAGGGCGATCGGGGTTCCCCAGAACTTAAAAACCCGGGCGAAACCTTTTGGGAACTTCACCAAGAAAAGGTCCAAATCCTGCCAATCCCAATTTCCGCGCCCCCCCGGAAAAAACCCGGGAATGGTGCCCCCAAACCCCCGGGGCCCCCGAATTTTTTTACCCAAGCCCCAAAAAACGGCCTAAAAAGAAAAATTCCAAATTTTTATTAACAAGGATGCCAGGAAACAGTCCCATAAATTTCCCCCCGCCCCTTTATGGTTTAAAAAGGGCCAAAAAACCTTTAATTTTTTTCCATTTTTTCCACATATCTCTAATTTCCTTTATATTCAGTAATGCGAAAAAGATACAACCACGGGTACTAATTAACTTTTTATGCATTTAATAAGTTAAATTGAGTCCAAAACGAGGTCTCTACGACGTCTGGTTCCTCATTCTGCAATTTGTAATTGCCAATTTTATTGCCAAATTGCCAATTGCAAATTGCGCGAAAACTTACCGCTAACGAGTGACCCAACACGTTTTTCGGATTCAGCGGCACAAAATGCTTAGGATAAGACCTCAAAATACTTCCTTCACCTAATGTGAAAGCGAATCGCCCTAAGTGCCCCTTTACTATAAGGGTAATATATTCAGATATATCCACATGATAATCTACCTCATTTATTTGCATCAATCATAGCTGCTAATTTCATAGATAAGTGTGTTAACGAACGAACGAACCCGTCCTCCCCAACACCACCACCACCACCTCCCTACACGCCCATAATATATTTAACTAGGGGGGGGGCACTCAGTAGAGCGCATACCTCCTCCCGAATTTTTCATCAATTATATATAAAATATATATATATGTAATATATCTATATCAAATATATATTATTAATATATATATATAATTATATATATATTTTAATATATATATATATATATATATATATATATTATAGTATATATATTATATATATATATATATATAATATATATATATATATATATATATATTTATATATATATATATATATATATTTTTATATATATATTATGCACTCAGTATGAGCGCATACCTCCGGCTGAATATTTTTTTCATCAATTGGTTGCCCATGGAAAACAGTTGTCAATAGATTTCACCCAAAATTAATTCATTTTTCCTTATACCAAATAGACTTGGTATACCGAGTTTGGTCCAAATCTTTCGTAACTTTTCGAGAAATCCTGTACACTAACAAACAGACAGACAGACAGACAGACAGACAGATCGGGGTAAAAAACAAAACCCCCTCCAACTTCGTTGGTGGAGGTAACTATAAAATTTACAGCGAGCAACACTGCGTAAAAATTCCTGGCATACCAAGTTGTCCCTCATGAAAATTGCAAACTGATAATGAGTGTATAGTTAAATGATTATGGAGGAGAATATTTGCTTGGTGAAAATGATTGGAGGAAGAAGAGGAGAAAAGTTGGTTTTTATGTTTTATAACATAAGCTGGAACTGTTGCCATCCTTCTGCCCATACACATCAACTGGCAATAAACAGTAACAACAATAATAATAATGATAATGATAATTACATTAATAATAAAAGTAATAATAATTATAATAATAAGAACTAAAATAATACCAATAATAATAATTATAATAATAATAACAACAACAACAAAAATAATAATAATAATAATAATAATAAATAATAATAAATAAATAATATAAAAATAAAAAATAAATAATAAATAAAATAATATAATAATAATAACAATAATAATAACAATAATAATAATAATAATGATATTAATGGCAATAGAAAAACTAAGTTTATTGATAGTATATGGCACACAATTCATTTATCACTACTAACACCTTCAACCCTTTAATTTATATTTACTAAGCAAATTTAAAGGTGTAGTTCTTCGACAAAATTAGGCAAAAAAAATCTATCCATCTCTTGTTTGTTTGTTTGTTTGTTTTGTTTAGAGGATAATGCCTCAGAGCCATAGTGATCTACCGCTGCTGCATATTAGTGTTGGCCGAAGCCACCACCCCGGGGGGGGAGGTTACAAACCCCCGGCTGGCACCCGGTACCCATTCACTGCTGGGTGGACAGGGGCTAGGGATTTAAGAAAGACCACCCATCTATCTTTCGCTCCGCCCGGGGATCGAACCCGGGACTTCTCGGTTGTAAGCCGAGCGTGCTAACCACTACACTACAGAGTTCCCATCTATCTACATGTATCTTTCTGGGAGGAACTCCCCAGGGGGATGGCTGCGACAGAAGTCTCCATTTATTCCTGTCCTTGCTCTAACCCTTCCATTCCTCTCTCCCCCTTTCTTTCACATACTCCAGCACTCTGTCCTCCCTTGTCACTGGAGGTCGTCCTGTAGTAACCACCGCATCTACTACACTCATACATACTCTCTTAGGGCCATATTCAAGAATTTTTCTCCACCCGTTGTGTCGGTTTTTGGTATACAAGAATCAAAATACGACGCGACGCGTCGAGCTCAGGGGTGGAGGGGTTTTGTCAGCTGATTCCCCACAACTTGCACATCCCCCCTTCATCCCCTTCTCCACTCATTCCATCGTATTTCTTCCAGACATTACAGGAGAGTTTTTAACACAACCGAGAGTGACAGCCATACACTGTGAATGCACACGTGTCATATTAAGGTAAAATCTGGTCCAGGAGGGCCCTTTTAAGGTGTGTGAACTTGTGAGGAAGCCAGGGGGCGGGGGAGGGTGGAGGGCGCCATTGTGTGGAGGCAGTGGTGGCGGGCCGTTCAAATGTACTCGCACGCATCACTCAGGCCAATTTTTCTGCACCAACGCCTCAGACAAATGGCGAACACTAACTTAGCTATTATTTTAATGTCAGAAATGATAAATTTCACTAGTAAAATGTATTAGATATGTAAAAAAACAGTCAAATACTGATGCCGCTTTGGGCTCGTTGTGTTGGTACGCCTGTCAAATCCACCATCGGGGCAGTTCTTGTAGATACCAGTGGGGTACGACGGTGGAAAATCTCCACCGGCCGGGATTTTACGAGCATTCTTAATATAGCCCTTAGTATCTCACTTTATGCCATCCTTTCTATGTGGC
>JACEEZ010002509.1:19872-31483 GCA_016584305.1 Chionoecetes opilio | reverse complement strand
GTGAGTATTTTGTGCGTACACACATAAGTGAGAAACTACAGAATCGAGAGCTGCTGGTAAAGGTTGGTTTCCACTGTCAAACCCTTCTGAGCTTTTACAAAGGTCAAAGGTCATGTCACAGTTTTTGAGCTTAGAAGTTCAACTGATGACTTGATCGCGCCTGTCTAAGCTAGATGAAGTGCAGTCAGAATTAGAAATGAGTTAGAGAGTGATGCCCTTGAAGAGACTTAGATGTGGCAGCGACTTCAGATCTAAGGCTCTATGCACAGGATCAGCCTTGAGAAATGACAAGATCTGCTATGTAATAGAGGTGTTGCTGATGCGTGTAGCTCAAGTGTGGACCTCTGGTGCCTAGTAAGGTTGCCTAAGTTAGAACTTCAAATTTAAGGGAGAAGTTACAGAATGGCAGTCCTTTTGGACCAATTTATGTCTCACTAGCCCAAAGCCGCCCTCCGGGCGGACTTTTTTGGCTAGCTCCTGCGGAGGCTATTGGTGGCCTTCGGCACACCACCTGTGTTTTGGGCCTACGGCCCACCAAACATGGACTCTCCAGATAGCCCGCTTCTAACTTTCTAGGAAATCATGGATTAGAAATGTTATGTATTCCCCCCACCCATTCACTCACCCATTACCCATCAACCCCCCACCCATTCACTCAACCCATTACCCATCACCCCCCACACATTCACTCACCCCATTACCCATCACCCCCCACCTATTCCCTCACCCATCACCCCATCATCCCCAACCCATCAACCCCCACCCCATTCACTCACCCATTACCCATCCCCCCCCCACCTATTCCCTCACCCATCACCCATCATCCCCAACCCATCACCCCCCACCCATTCCCTCCACCGCATCACCCCACATCCCTATTACCCATCACCCCCACCCATTCACTCACCCATTAACCCATCACCCTACATCAAGGTTTCCTCAATTCTCGCAACCCACTTTTTTTTCACAATTATCGCTAATAGCTGCTAAAAAAAAGAAGAAAAAAGTGATCTGATCATCTCATCATTGGGCTTAAAACCTTCCCCTGTCAACCCGATTCCAAAAATGTGCCATATGAGGTGATTGCGCCACGGGGGGCGGAACCTATACCAGACACACACACCACACACACCACAGACAGACAAAACTTTCGCTTATATTTACCATTACCCCATCACCCCCCACCTATTCCCTTCACCCATCACCATAACCCCCAACCCATCACCCCCCACCCATTCACTCACCCATCACCCCACACCCATTACCCAATCACCCCACCCATTCACTCACCCATTACCCATCACCCTACATCAAGGTTTCCTCAATTCTCGCAACCCACTTTTCTTTCACAATTATCGCTAATAGGCTGCTAAAAAAAAAAAAAAAAAAAAAGATCGGATCATCTCATAATTGGGCTTAAAACCTTCCCCTGGTCAACCCGGTTCCAAAATGTGCCATATGAGTTGATTGCGCCACGGGGGCGGAACCTATACCAGACCACACACACAACACACACCACACAACACACCACAGACAGACAAGACAGACACACTTTCGCTTATATTATTATAGATTACCCATCACCCCCCCCACCTATTCCCTCACCCATCACCCATCACGCCCCAACCCATCACCCCCCACCCATTAACTCACCATCACCCCACACCCATTACCCATCCACCCACACCCATTCACTCACCCACCCTTACACCATCACCCTACATCAAGGCTTCCTTCAATTCTCTGCAACCCACTTTTGTTTTCACAATTCTCGCTAATAGGCTGCTAAAAAAAAAAAAAAAAAAAAGTGATCGGATCATCTCATAAGTGGGCTTATGACCTTCCCCTGGTCAACCTGATTCCAAAAATGTGCCATATGATGTGTTTGCGCCACGGGGGGCGGAACCTATACCACACACACACACACACAGACAGACAGACAGACACACTTTCGCTTATATTATTATAGAAGAATGTTAATGATGCAGACATTCCTGTGATCATCAAATTTAGCTATTTGGTATCACTGTTGGAAGGAGAAGCTAAATCTTTCATATCTGGGGAGGGGGAGGCGGTAGCAGAGTGGTTAGCGTCTCCAACTGGCGTTCTCGGTGACCCGAGTTCGATCCCCGACGAAAACCAAAACCTTTCTGCACCGTCGAGTGGACTAAGAATACCCACATGCCCTGCCCATTAACTCTACCTTCGATTGTGAGTGCATCGGAAAACACAGGGGGGCGGCATGAGCCTCTAATCACAGGCGTCACTATAAATATCCTGCCTGCGCCACTACGGGCGAGGACCAACCATCACAGCCCTCAAGTGAACCTCCAGAGCCTACCATCACAGCCCTCAAGTGAACCTCCAGAGACTACCCTACCATCCGATCCTTGTTACCCTTTTTAGTAAGGATATTTTACAGGTAACGGGTTCACACCACGTAGATGCAGGTTATTGACCTGTAGGGGTGATTGCCTGTGATGCCCTCTTGATAGGCAGAAAACTTGCTTTGCTGCCCAGAAGTATACATCAATAAAGTGGTATCAGGTGGTATTGGCTAATCGTGGTCGAGCAGTTTTTAAGTAATTTATAAGTATTGTAAAGTGCCAAAGGATTCGAGTAAAACAATATACTATTAAAATATATAAAATAAGTATTATACTATATATAATATAATATCTATATATATATATCTTATATATATTATAATATATATATATATATATATATATATATATATAGATATATATATAGATATATATATAATATATTATAATATATATATATATAACGCATATTATAATACTATATATATATATAATATATTATACACTTGTAAAGATTTCTACAAAAGTAATGTCACGAGGTTCTTCACAACGGCCATTGAAGCGATGTCTATAGACAGAGCCTGAACAATTAATATCGTGTTTAATATCGTAATAATATCACCACTGACGCACAGGGTCCTGAGTCCTTATAGGAGCGCTGCGTTGCGTCTATAATAATGAGTTTGGGACCGGAACCTCGCAGCTCCAGCGTCCATGTCTTCCCAGGCCCTGTGGAGCGCTAGGCGGATCATTCTATATATTTTTTTTCAATTAAATGGAGAGGGGTGTCCAAAAATAACGTAAGATTGGTGTGTATAACACAAATCTGAAGCAAAAGTTTCATTATGACAACCCTAAACTACATCAATTTGGAATAGTTGGTTATTATGTAAATTGGTGATCCAATTTGTTATTGTAGTTACACAGAATATGCCTTTCCATTTTTCTGTTCATGGATGTTAATATTACTCCTCAATTCTCACAGACTGATTGTTCTAACTACTTACATACAATATATACAGACATCGAAACTATTTAAAGAAAAATCAAGGTACCCTGGTCTGATTTGTCAGAGGAAACAAAGCTAATGCTCTTTTCAAGCCACTGTCATCAATGAAAAGGTGAGCATCATATCCAACTCAAAGGAGGTCTGGAATAGTAGTGACGTTTTCTCTATGGAAGAGGCAAACTTGAAGCCAAAGTGAGGCTCATTGTCACGTTAGAACAAATAATTGATATTTGTATGACTTGCAAGATGTCAAGCTACCAGTTGTGAGGGTGGGAAGGCTGTGAGGGCTGTGAGATCCCAAGCCAACATTAATTGTGCTGCAGCAGAGTAAAAGATTCCTTCTGAAAGACTGCCTAAATCACTGGGGACCCAAAAGGGGGATGGAGGTGAGAAAAGGTTGCGACATCAACCATCATGGGACAGAGAGTGAAGGGGGAAAATAAAGGACCCCATCAAAATAGGTGGGCCTTGGATTTGCCAGAGCACCAATAGACAGGTGAGAACAATAGAAAGGCAGAGTGTGATGGAAAAGAAGGCAAAAAGAGAAATCAGAAGAGCAAGGAGGAAACTGCTGCAGCAAGCAGAAAAAGCGGTTTAGGGAGGATGTGGGAAGATATTGTGGCTGATAGGTGATGAGATCTGAATTAGAAGCGAAGCGTGTGGATAGCACGAAAGAAGAGTTTGTTCCAGAAGTTGAGTTTCTCCAGAAATTGGACCAACTAAGGCCTGCAGCTTCGGACTAACGGTACAGAAAAAAAACTGATTCGATTCGAAACATTGCCCTGGCTAGTGAGTAAGATATGAAATAGGGCTAAGGCCAACGCAGCAATGCAACAGCAGCTTGATTTATGCAGGAATTATACAGAAGACACCAAGTAAAGTGATTGATAAGCGCAAGGTTCAAGAGAGCACAGGAGAAGTTGATGAAGCGAGCTGGAGGCAAGAGTTTGAAGAGAAGTGCCGGGAGGACAAGGGCAATCTCCCTGCCATCCGCTCTTATGATGGGACGGATTGACCGGACCAATGGGAATGGAAAGCTTGAAGGGAAGTGACAATCTTTTCCTGCAATGACAGAGGGAAGAACACTACAGTGGCTGTTAGTGAACCTCGGAGAGCTACTATCTGTTTCATTATCCCAGACAAAGCAACTAAAGAGGAGTACAGGCGGAGAAGAAGACTTGCTAAGGTATGTTTGCCTTTGGAATGAAAGAGAGGGGTATTTGTATGAAACTTGTTGCGCCATTGGAGGAGACTCTCCAAATGTCAACACTGGTGTGAACCAGCTGGAGTAATGCGGAAGCTGGAGCTGCACCTGGGGTGCAAAGGGTCTGGGTTGGTGTGCAACTTAACAACTGGTGACACTCCCCTGCGCCATTTGGTTGTTGGCCTTGATGGCCCTACTCTGTCAGACAAAAACATGAGCCAATAAGGAAAAGCTATCTGATTCGCTACAGGACTTTGAGATCATCAAACTTCACCCGTATCTCCGTATGGACACCACTGATCAAGCTGCCTGGCAAGCTCATTCAAGATATTCAAATGATCAACACTAGGTTATAAAAGTGCTGTGCAGTCAGGATTTGTTAAATTAAAGGGAAAAGAACCATGGAAAAAATACTGCCACCTTCATTTGGAAATTCATCATTGGAGTGTATATCCATGTTGGTTCACCAGTGAGTCAAACCACTCCTGGATTTGAAGGGCCTAGGCCACATCCTCGTTCAACTGGCCTGCCTTAAGCACCAGAGGAAGGAGGTGGTGCTGGAACATTGTGATGCCAACGTGAAAAATCTTGTTTGGTATGCGTCAGAGGAAGCCATCTCCAAAACAATGCAGTGCTCTGGGATCAGAAGGAGAGATTGGGGGGGGGGTGGAGAAACGGGCTGTCAGGGGCGATGGGGACCCAGGTGCACTCAGATAGGAGGAGGCTCAGCAATCATGTTAAGGACCAGAAGGACACATGAGCATAATGTGAGATTCCAGCCATAGTTGACTGATCAGCTGGTCTCAGAAGAGTGTCGGAGCACACCTCTCACCTGCTCTCAAGCATACGGTCCTAGGTGAGAAGCTTTTTCGTTCGCAGAGTTTTGTGTGACCCAAAAACACACATGTAAGTGCTCAACTGGCCTTGCCACACACAGAGCATTGAGGAGGGTGGTTAATTAAATGGTTGACAGAGGCTCTGCTAAGTACTGTTCAAATGAAAAAGATGGGTTGGATGAGATCAAGGCTCAGGCAACCAGCAGGAGGCTATGTTAAACAAATTATTCAAACAGACTTGTGCAACCTGGCAAAGTTGAAAAAGTCAAGGATAATCTTTGTAAGTGTATTCAGTGTATATACATGCGCATTGACCCATGTTAGGAATAGTAAATTTGATTTGGCTTTACACAATATACATGATTGCTTTATGTATTTAATATATATTAAAGGGGCGTAAAAGGGTTTAAAATTAGAAAATATTGAAATAACAAAATTATTAGGTTAAAGATGTTACTATCCAAGAAATAAAGGGCTCATATTTGAATGCCTTAATATAAAAATACATCATTAAGACAACCCACTCATGAGAGGATTTCATTCCGATTCATGATGCACAAAGTATGACCGCACCTAGGGGAGCGCGGCAACCATCACGTGTTGATTCCCAAACACAAAGTCGCGGCATTTTGGAAGGGCTTTAAAATACAAACCTCTAGCGTCTAAGACCGACTTAGATATATACCGGGCCAAGAAGATAATAAGAAAGCATTTACGAACGTCATCTTGGCCTCCGTGTAAGGGGACACAAGGGAGCAACCCTGTATTAGTGCCAACTAACCAATCATGCGCGCCTCTGCGCGACACAAGTCTGTATTTGGCGGAAAATACGTATACACGCCCAAGGCTACTCTCTCTCTCTCTCTCGCTTCTCTCTCTCTCCGCTCTCTCTCTCTCTCTCTCTCTCTCTCTCTCTCTCTCTCTCTCTCTCTCTCCTCTCTCTCTCTCTTTACCTATCTCTCTCTCTCTCTCCTCTCCTCCTATCTAAGTCTCCTCTTGCTCTCTATCGCCATCTACTACAGTACTACTATCATTCTCTCCTCTCTCCACTCTCTCGCTACTCTAGTCTCCTCTCTCATACTAACTACTCCTCTTCTCTNCCGGAGTGGGGTTGTTAACTAAATTTAGGGGATTTTATTTTATAGCTTTAACGGAAAAAATTTGTTTTCCCCCCCGGGGGCCCCTAGGTTTTAAATAGTTCTACAAACCGTGTCTGACGAAACATTAATAAACAGTCAGGAAGACCTTTATTTGAGGTTAACCAAATTTGAGGTGGTAATCCCCCCGGGTTCCGGGGAACAAAAACCCTCTGAAAGTTTATTTAAAAACGGTTGCGGGGAGATTACCCGCCCAGCCTTATGGTTTCCCCCGCGTTTTGGCTCCCCAAGCCCTATAAAAAAACAGGGAGGTAGTTGAAGGGACGTCATTCTTGCACACTCCCCTTTAGGGGGGAAAAAGGGGGGTTTCCCCCCTCTCCCTCCTCCAAGGGGTACAGGCGGATTTTGAACTTGTCCTGGGGTTCCCCTTCCCGTGTTTTTGGGGGTTTTTGCTGGATTATTGGGGCAAAAAGGAGGCCAAGCAAGCCTGACTTTCGGCTGGGTTCATTAAGAAAGGAACAAAGGGGGCAAAGCAAACCCGGAAATTTGCCGCCGATTTGGGGCTGGGGGAGGGGTAAATTCCCCCCAAAAAAAAACAACCGTGCCCCCCCGTGTAAAAAAGGAGGGGGTGTTGGCGACAGCTGATGAATCCTAACCCCCCCCTTACGCCAAGGGGAATGCAAAAGGGAAAATCAACCCCGGAAAATGGCGTTCTCTGTTTGGGAAATTTAAAAACGGGGTTGGTCAGGTGTTACCGGGGCGGAAAAATGTAAATGACCCCCAAAGAAAAAAGGGCTTCCCCTTTCGTCAAATTCCTCTCACTCCCCTTCCCTTTCCCCTTTTTTTTTTCCCCCCCAAATTCCTCCCCCGGCCAGCCCCCCCGAGCCGGGGCCACAAAAAAAGGGCCCCAAAAAACCCCCCCCCCAGTTTAAGGTTGGGGTGCTTTTTTTTTCAATTTTTTTTTTCCCCCAAAAACCCAAAAACTGTTTCTTTTTTTTTCTTTTTTTTTACCCCTTCCCTTTTTAAAAACCCCAAAAATTTTCCAACTTAGCCCTCCCACATAATTTAAAAATTTGTACTCAAATTGGGAGAATAAATATAATTCCCCCCGTTATCCCCCTAAAAAATCTTTGGGTATTAAACAAAATGTAGGTAAATTAACTCCCAAGTTGAAAGGATAAAAATTTTGGGAAAATTTAAACCCGGGGCCCTTCAAAATTTTTACATGAACCGTGCCTTCAAAAGGTATCAAAGGGGGGGCCCTAGGAAGAAATACTCTAAATTTAAGTGTTAAAGAAATTTTTTTTTTGAAAAACTGTGGTTTAACTTAAAAATTTCCCTTTTACCCGACTATTATCCCCAAACTTGATGCAATTCTAACACATCCGTTCAGGTATTTTTTTTTTGCCCCTGCCGAAGTCCTTCCCTCGGGGCCACGGGTGCTATTAAGCCCAATTACTCTGGCAGGGAATACTTTTTGCTTTGAAAGGGAAAATTTGTATTAAAACCCGGGTCAGTTTGTATCTGCTTACAAGCCGTATCTACTCCTAAAGTTTAAAGAAGCAGGTCAAAAATATATATAATAAAAAAATTAAAAATAAATAAAACTCCCATGCTTTACCAGTCCCAAGGCCCTACTGTATTTTATCTTCACTCCACACTTCAGTGTTATTAAAGTGACTACGGGGTAGATTTTTGGCCGCACTTCTTAAATGAATTTCCCCAGGGGATTTTCTTTAACTAAAAAGCCTTGAGTTAAGTTTTTTATAAACTCATTTAAAAGTTCTTTTTTTTTAAAATACCGAATTTTTTTGATGAACCTTAAAATGCATTTTTCCTTATATCTTTTAACCTTTTTTACCAACCATTATGGATTTATTTGTTTTTTGGGTCTGAAAGCACTCACCTTGTATGGGGATTTTTAAGGGGGGGGGGGGGGGGGGGGCGGGGCAACACTGAAAAATTTTAGTAAAATGGTTAGGGGGATAATGCCAAAGGGGGAGAGCGGGGGGGTTGCGAGGAAAGGGATTGGAAAATTTTAAAGTTGGGTTTTTTTCTAAAGGGGGGGTTGGGTCTGTGTGTCCTCTCCCGGGCGCCGTGGCGGGCCCACTTTCCCCTCCCTTTTGATGACTTTATGCTCCCCACGTACCCACCCACCCCCTATGATGTGACGGGATACCCAGCCTGGTGTTTGGAAGCAACACGTGAGGGGTGACCGCCTCCACTGGGGGGGGCGGGCCAAATACTTAGGTGCCATCATGATCTAAATGAAATTTTCTCATGGGGGGTGCCCTAAATGATTATTTTTATAAAAGGAAATTTAAATATAACCTTTTTTTTTTTTGGATAAACATCTCAAACCTACATCATTTTTTTTAAAATTTTTTAAAATTTCCCCTTTACAGCCCCTTTATATAATTTTAAAAAACAAAAAGAAAATTTAGTATATTGAAAAAGTCAAATCAAATTTACATATTTATTAACATGTCAATCGCATGTATATCACGAATACCTTACAAGATTATTCCCTTGATTTTTTTAACTTTGCCAGGTTGCCAAGTCAGTTTTGATCATTTTTGGACATTTAGCCTCCGCTGGTTTCCTACCCCCGATCCTCCATCCCTCTTTTATGTGAAAAGTACTTACAGAAGCCTCAGTCCCCCTTTTAATAACCCCCTCAAAAGCTCTGGTGTGGCAAGGCCCGTTGAGCACTTACATGGGTGTTTGACGAAATTTCTCACCCCGGGCGTGCTTTGAGAGCAGGGGAGAGGGGGGCCCGACGATCTTCTGCCAGTTTATCAGGTCAACTATCGGAAGCATCACAATTAATGTCAAGTTCCTTTTTTTTCTTAAAAGAGGAGTCCCTAGCTGAGTATCTGGGGTCCCCATCTCCCCCGACAGCCAGGTTTCTCACCCCCCCCCCAAATCCTCTCCTTCGATCCTCAGAGCACAGCATTGTTTGGAGGTTGCTTCACTGTGGGGATACCAACGATTTTTTCACAGTTGGCATCACATGCCACCCCTCCTTCCTCTTGACTTAAGGCAGCCATTGAAAGAGAAAGTGCCCAGGCCCCCTTTAACCAGGAGTGTTTGACTTTCACGTTGAAAAAAACATGGATAATTTCACTCCAAAGATGAATTCCACAATGAAGTGCAGATTTTTCAGGTTTTTCCCTTAATTAAAATCCCTGCTGCACAGAAATTTTTATAACCATAGTGTTACAGTTTAGAGACTTGAATACCTTTTCAGGCAGCTGATCGTGAGGGGGCCCAAAGGGGATCGGGGGGAAATTTGATGATCTCAAAATTGTAGCCGAATCAAGAAGCTTTTCCTTTTGGGCCCTTTTTTGTCTGACAGAGTAGGCCCCTCAAGGGGCCCAAAAACCAAATGGCGCAGGGGAAGGGCCCAGTGTGTAAGTTGCACACCCAAACCAGACCGCCTCCCCCCGGTGCAGCTCCAGTTCCGCTTACTCCCGTTTTACACCAGTGTTGACATTTGTAGCTCTTAATGGCCCAAAATTCATATCAAAACCCCCCTTTTCAGCCAAACAAAAATGACCTTAGCAATCTTCTCCGCATGTGACCCCCCTTTGTTGCTTTTTTTTTTGGGAAAAGTGAAACAATAGTAGCTCCCAGGGTTTACTAACAAACACTGTAGTGTTCTTCCTTGATTATTGCGGAAAAGATTTGGGCACCTCCCCAGTTCCATTCACATTGGTCGTCAAACCCCCCATCAAAGAGGATGCAGGAGATGCCTCGTCTCCCTGCCCCTTCTCTTTAAAAACTTTTCCCCCCGCTCTCTCATCAACTTCTCCTGTTCCCCTGACCTTTTCTCTTATCAAACACTTTACTTGGTTGTCTTCTGTGAAATTCCTGCATCAAACGACTCTGTTGCTTAGGGCTGCAGTTGGCCCTTTGCCCTATGCCATATCTTACACTAGCAAGGGCAATTTTTTGAAATCTCTCAAGTTTTTCTGTACCAGTCGAAGCTGCAGGCTTAGGGTCAATTTCTGGAGAAAACTCAAACTTCTGGAAAAAACTCATCTTTACACCACTTCTCTCTAATTCCAGATCCTCATCACCCTCAGCCCAAAAATATTTCCATCCTCCCTGGCTTGGCTGTCTTTTCTGCTGCTCAGAGTTTCCTCCCTGCTCCTTCTGATTCTCTTTGCCTTTTTCCCACCCCGCCTTTTTAATGTTCCACCTTTATTGTGCTCTGGAAAAACAGGGCCACTTTTTGATGGGGCCTTTAATTCCAACCTTCACTCTCTGTCCCCTGATTAGGCTAATCTTTCAAAGGAATCTTTTTTCTCCTGCTGCAGGCAATTAATTGGGCTTGGCCTCAACCCTCACAGCCTCCCCCCTCCAACGGGAAGCTGACCTTGCAAGTCAAAAAACAAATAATTTTTCTAATTGACAAGAACCTCTCTTTTGGTTTAATTTTTTCCCCTTCCATAGAGAAATTCCGCCTGTCCAGACCTCCTTGATTGGATATGATGTCCCTTTTCATTGTGAAAGGGGGCTTGAAAAGGCATTACTCTGTTCCTTGACAAATCAGACCAGGTCCTATTTTTTTTTTAATATTAATGTCTTATATTTTTATGAAGTAGTTAACAACTGTATAGAGTAAATATAAGCCATTCAAAAAATTTAGAGGCTATGCTGGTACTACAATAACAATGATCACATTTAATAATAACCCAAATGCAAATTGAGTAGTTAGGTTATCAAAATGAACTTTTGCTTCAGATTTGTGTATCACACCAACTACGTTATTTGAAACACCCCTCTCCATTAATTGAAAAAAATATATAGTATGTCCGCCCTAGCGCTCCACAGGGCCCGGGAGACTGACGCCGGAAGCTGCGAGGTTTCCGGTCAAACTCATTATTATAGACGCAACGCAAGCGCCCTAGAGGACTCTTGTGGTCAGTGTGTTACTCACACACCTGAGTGTGTGAGACTGACGAATTATTGTTAGGCTCTGTCTATAGACATAGCTCATGGCGTTGTAAAGAACTGTGACATACTTTTTGAAACTTTAATATATATATATATATATATATATAATATAATATATAATTATTATATATATATATAATATTATATTATATATATATAAAATATATTACTATTTT
>JACEEZ010002509.1:9872-17372 GCA_016584305.1 Chionoecetes opilio | reverse complement strand
ACTTGAAGCCAAAGAGAGGTTCATTGTCAAGTTAGACAAATTATTTGATATTTTGACTTGCAAGTGTCAGCTTACCAGTTGTGAGGTGGGAGGCTGTGAGGGCTGTGAGAGCCAAGCCCACATTAATTGTTCCTGCAGCAGAGAGAAAAAGATTCCTTTGAAAGATCTAGCCTACATCATGGGACAGAGAGTGAAGGTTGGAAGTAAAGGACCCCATCAAATAAGTGGCCCTGATTTGCCAGAGCACAATAGACAGGTGAGAACATTAGAAAGGCAGGTGATGGAAAAGAAGGCAAAGAGAATCAGAAGGAGCAGGGAGGAAACTGCTGCAGCAGCAGAAAAGACAGCCAAGCCAGGGAGGATGTGAAGATATTTTTGGCTGATGGTGATGAGGATCTGGAATTAGAGAGAAGTGGTGCTGAAGATGAGTTTGTTCCAGAAGTTTGAGTTTTTCTCCAGAAATTGACCCTAAGCCTGCAGCTTCGACTAAGGTACAGAAAAACTTGATGAGATTTCAAACATTGCCCTTGCTAGTGTAAGATATGGCATAGGGCTAAGGCCAACTGCAGCAATAGCAACAGCAGCTCTGATTGATGCAGGAATTATCACAGAAGACAACACAAGTAAAGTGATTGATAAGAGCAAGGTCAGGAGAGCACAGGAGAAGTTGATGAGAGAGCTGGGGCAAGAGTTTGAAGAGAAGTGCAGGGAGGACGAGGGCATCTCCTGCATCCTCTTTGATGGGCGGATTGACCTGACCAATGTGAATGGAAGCTGAGGGAAGTGACCAATCTTTTCCTGCAATGATCAAGGAAGAACACTACAGTGCTGTTAGTGAACCTGGGAGCTACTATCTGTTTCACTTTATCCCAGAAAAAGCAACTAAAGAGGAGTCACATGCGGAGAAGATTGCTAAGGTCATGTTTGCTTGGCTGAAAGAGAGGGGTTTTGATATGAACTTGTTGGCCATTGGAAGAGACTACAAATGTCAACACTGGTGTGAAAGCTGGAGTAATGCGGAAGCTGGAGCTGCACCTGGGGAGGAAGCTGGTCTGGTTGGTGTGCAACTTACACACTGGTGAACTTCCCCTGCGCCATTTGGTTGTTGGCCTTGATGGCCCTACTCTGTCAGACAAAAAATGAGCCAATAGGAAAGCTTCTTGATTCTGCTACAGACTTTGAGATCAATCCAAACTTCACCCGTATCTCCGTTGGCCCTCCACTGATCAAGCTGCCTGAAAAGGTCATTCAAGATCTCTCAACTGATCAACACTATGGTTATAAAATTGTCTGTGCAGTCAGG
Organism: Chionoecetes opilio; assembly: GCA_016584305.1. Lineage (NCBI taxonomy): Eukaryota > Metazoa > Arthropoda > Malacostraca > Decapoda > Majidae > Chionoecetes > Chionoecetes opilio. Next base: position 16,069 of record JACEEZ010002509.1, on the reverse strand, counting down.
GATTTAAATTAAAGGGAAGAACCTGAAAAATCTGCACTTCATTGTGGAATTCATCATTGGAGTGTATTATCCATGTTTGTTCAACGTGAAAGTCAAACACTCCTGGATTGAAGGGCCTAGGCACATCCTCGTTCAACTGGCCTGCCTTAAGTCACAGAGGAAGGAGGTGCTGGACATTGTGATGCCAACTGTGAAAAAATCTGTTTGGTATGCCCACAGTGAAGCAATCCTCCAAACAATGCTGTGCTCTGAGGATCAGAAGGAGAGGATTTGGGGGGCGTGAGAAACCTGGCTGTCAGGGGAGATGGGGACCCAGATACTCAGCTAGGAGACTCCTCTGTTAAGAAAGAAGGACACTTGACATTAATTGTGATGCTTCCAGCATAGTTGACCTGATCAGCTGGTCAGAAGATGCGTCGGAGCCACCTCTCACCTGCTCTCTAAGCACGTCCGAGGTGAGAAACTTCGTCAACACACCCATGTAAGTGCTCAACTGGCCTTGCCACACACAGAGCATTGAGAGGGTTATTAAAATGGTGACTGAGGCTTCTGCTAAGTACTGTTCACATGAAAAGAGGGATGGAGAGATCAAGGCTCAGGAAACCAGCAGGAGGCTAATGTCCAAAAATGAGTCAAAACAGGACTTGTGCAACCTGGCAAAGTTCAAAAAGTCAAGGGAATAATCTTTGTAAGTGTATTCAGTGATATACATGCGATTGACATGTTAATAAATATGTAAATTTGATTTGGCTTTATCAATATACATGATTTGCTTTATGTCTTCTAATATTATATAAAGGGGCTGTAAAGGGTAAAATTGAAAATTTTGAAATACAAAATTATGTAGGTTAGAGATGTTCTATCCAAAGAAAAGGCTCATATTTGAATTCCTTATATAAAAATACATCATTTAGACACCCCTCATGAGAGGATTTCATTCAGATTCATGATGGCACCTAAGTATGACCCGCCCTAGTGGAGCGCGGTCACCATCACGTGTTGCTTCCAAACACCAGGCTGGCTATCCACGTCATCATCATATGGGATGGCGTGGCTACGTGGTCAGCATAATGTCATCAAAAGATGGCAGTGCCTCAGACCGACGGGCGCCGGTAGAGGACACACAGACACTCAGACATCCTGCTTTAGTATAGATTATACACATACATATAATATCTAACCAATGCCCTAATATCGCTCGGTCAACTACCGTATCGCGTCTCCGCGATGGTATAAGGACATGTATACCTAACTATGTTACATCATTGTGTACTAAAGATTTTCAGTGTTGCCAATGCTCCTTAAAAATACCTATACAAGGTGAGGGCTTTCATGACAACATAGCAAATAGGAATCCCACTAAATGGTTGGTATAATAAGAGTAATGATATAAGGAAAATGCACTTAAGGTCATCAATAAACTGGTCGAGTATTTTACAACAGAATCTAAACATGAGCTATTATAATAAAACTGAACTCAAAGTCTGTTAGTAATCAGTTAAAATCCCTGCAAATTCATTAAGAAGTGCGTTGCCAAAACTCTACCGCGTAGTCACTTAATAACACTTGAAGTGTGGAGTGAAGATAAAATACAGTAGGGCCTTGAGGACGTGAGTAAACGCACTGGCAGTTTTATTTATTTAATTTATTTATTATATATATTTTAAGACCTGCTTCTTTAATCTTGAGGAGTAGATACGGCTTGTAAGCAAATACAATCTGACTCCGGGTCTTTACTACAAATTATCCTTACAAAGACAAAAAGTATTCCCTGGCAGAGTACTTGGGCTTAAAACACCAGTGGCCGAGGGAAAACTCGGGAGGGCCCAAAAAAAAACTACCCCACGGATGTTTGAATTAGAATCTACAGTTTTCGTGGATAACAGTGCGCCTCCGAAAAGGGGAAAGTTACACGTAGACGCATCTGTTTTAAAAAAATAAAGTACAATACAACACTTACAATTGTAGTTAGTATTTCGTTGCGTAGCCTTCCTCTGGGACCTTTGAAGGGGACGTGGTTTCATGTCAGCAAGATTTGAAGGAACTCAGGCTTAAATTTTCCCAAATTTCGGAGCTCCATTCAAGCTTGGGGAGTGAGGGTGTCACTTGGCGGAGTTTGCCCCTTTTAAAGATGGCCCAAAATTTTCTATGGGTGATATATCGGGAGAATTACCTGGCCGTCACTATTCTCCCCAAACTTCAGTCTCAAACCCACTTATCACATCTCGAGCTGGTGGCAGGATGCTCCATCCTTTGGAAAAAACTGGCCTGTGTCTTTTTAAAGCAGGCCTCCAGGTGGTCATTTTAAAAACAAAAACCCCCACTTTGTTAACATTGTGTTCTTTGGGAAAAACTAAGTTTCCCAATACCATGAAAAATAAAGCAACCCCACACCATTAAAATGGGAGGTGTTTTTTGGCTTTCGTGTTGTAGCGAGGTCGGGGGGGTCGAGCCGGGGCGACGGGACCTTTTTTCTGGTCCCCTCCACTCAAAAAAATGTGCTTCGTCACTCCACAGCAAGCCCCACTTTTTTCGAGAGGCCAACTCTGTATTTCTTTGCAAAGTGAAGCCTTTTCTTCCTTTGGCGGTCATTTTTTCGTGGCTTATTTTCCCCGCCCGGTAAAAACCTGTAGCCAGGTCACGTTTCAAAGGGTTTCCTGTACAGTCGAGCGACCATTACCAAGAAGCGTATATTTTCCTCCTGCAGTTCTTGGCTGTAAGGCTAGGATTGGCATCAAGCTGTCGCCTTAACACGCCTGGTTCGTTACACGTTTTTTTTTTTTTCACAGGGTTTTTTTTTTTTGGGAGCGGGAGATTCACCTCTCCGCCAGCCTTTAAAACGGCCGGATCAAATTTTTCATGTTCTAAGCTTTTTGTCCCTTTTAAACTTTCAAATTTTTCCCCCCTTTTTATTGATCCCAGCCTTTTAAAGATTTTTTAAAGTTGTTGAATCATTTTAGCCTCCATATGTTTTCCCATTTGTAATCCCGCAAAAAACACGCAAAAACACCCCGGGTGTAGGTGAACGCGCAGGCTACAAGTTTTAAAACACGCAAATGTCAACCCCCTATGGGGGGGAGGAGAGGGAGGGGAAAACCCCCCCTCCCCCACACGGTGAAATTGCAAGATTGTACGTCCCTGTCAGACATACGATTCTGCCTTTTGCATTTTTTTTTATAGCTTTGGGAAGCAAATTTTAAATCTGCGCGGTAAATCTCGTGAACGGATTCTGGCGTAAAGATCATCCGCGCAAGCCTGTAGTTAGTAGAGGGGATAAACTGAGTTACAGTAGGGTTATTATAAATGTTACCACCGGAGGTACTCGGAGGTGATTACTTTCATCACTCAAATTTAGAGTTAATTCCTCAAATAAAGGTTAACTTCCCTGTACTGTCATTACCTGTTTCGTCAGAGGCTACGAGTTCATGTAGTACTATTATACAATCCTAGCAACTTTTCCTTGGTGAATAATTCATTAACTTTCTAACTTTTGTTGAAGAGTCTATAAATTCACAAATACAACCTTAATTTAGTTAACTATTATCACCCATCTCCAGGATTTTTAAGGCAATTCAAGAAGGAGAATTGAATATATATATTACATACAGGGATGATATGAGAAGCTAACAAATTATTAAGAATTACAAGAAATTATGAAACATTAGCGGTAATCAAATTTAAAACATCTATAGAAAATATAACAGACAAATTAATTACTTGAAATTCCTTCACATGGCTATTTAAGCAAAAACTAATTTGAAAATATTTATCTCACCACTAAGTGTTATTTATATAAATAAGTGGCGTAATTAAAATACGTATCATGTAGTGTCAGCTACGATATTGTACTCACTATTATAGTGTAGTCAGCTTGGAAAGTCCATCCGTACGGCTGAATCAGAGGGGTTTCCTCCAAGGGCAGTGTCACAGCAGAGAGGCGTGTTGTGTTGACGGGCTGTCGCGCTGGCTGCTGTGGCGCTGGGTGGGGCGGGGGTTTGAGTATAGAAGTCTAGGAGATATAGGAGTCAGCTTGTTTGCCCCCGCGCGTCCGGGGGGGGGGTTTTAATTATAATAAACTAAGTGTTGCCCTTTGGGCGTCCGTGCCCGATAAAAAGCCTTGTAACGTCTTTGTCCTCTTATCTTGAAAACAGCTGAGTCCAAGAGCAATTTAGAAGGAGGATCTTGTCCTTAGTCTCTATGGGACGCAAAAAACGGAGGGGTTTCGTCCATACAAGATTTGTGCTGGGGAGCGACCGGTGTAGTTCGGAGCATTGCGGAGCTCCAGCAGTCCGCGGTCAAAGTCCTCACAGTCGATATTGCCTGATGGAGCACCTTCAGGATTAGGTGTTTGACGGACTTGAGTGCTGCCTCAGCGTGGCCGTTGGACTGCGGGTAATGCGGTGAAGACACCATATGCCTGACTCCCCAGCGGTCGAGGAACGCTGCGAAGTCCCGGTTCGTGAATTGGGGTCCTCCGTCGGTCCTGAGACGCACAGGGACCCCCACGTCACGGGAAATAGTAAACCCGGGAAATGGCGGATGGTGGCGGCAGACGTTGTGTCGCTGCCCCATGGCACCACAGCGGCCAACCAGAGAGACGGTCAGCTATAACTAGGGAAAGACTTCCCAGAAACAGTAAAAAAGTCGGCTGACACGATTTAAAAGGTCAGGTGGGATCTTTGTCGGACAACAGGGGCTCCCGCTGCTGGCTTGGCCGCAAACACTTGGCATGGCCACATGCTTGGACAGTGTTTGGCGATGTCAGAGTTGATGCCGGGCCAGTATACAGCTTGCCTCGCGCGTCTCTTGGTGGCCTCTACTCCTCGATGGCTGTCGTGGAGGCGGGCCAAGACGTTGCGGCGTAGAGCAGCTGGAATAACAACACATGCTCCATAGAGAACCAGATCCCCATCGCAGTAAAAGTCCTCACGTAGTTTCCAGTAAGGGAGCAGAGTATTGTTTAGACTGTAACGGTGCAGAGGAATACCTTTCTTCACACAGTCTAGCAGCCTGACGTAGGAAGGGTCGTTGCGAGCTGCAGTTTGTAGGACCTCCAGTGCCATGTCACCGGTAGGCGAAGATTCCGAACGGTGTTGGCTGGCGAGAGACTGAATGGCCTGCAGAGTAACGACAGTGTTGATAGAGAAGCACAAGTCTCGGTGCTCAACATTTCATCCTCGGGGGCGGGGTGGCCGACGGGTGTGCGGGACAAGGCGTCGGGAATGCAGAGGTGCTTACCCGCGCGCCACACTGCTGTGAAAATGTAAGCTGAGAGTTTCTCCTTGAAGCGCTGAAGGTGAGGATTCTCAACTGCATCCAGCGAGTAGTGGTTGAGGATTGGCACCAACGGGCGATGGTCAGTGACTACCTCGAAGTGCTGCAGGCCGATGAGGTAGAATCTGCACTTCGATGTCGCCCATGCTACGGCCAGAAGCTCGAGCTCGATGGTAGCGTAGCGAGGTTCTGCCTCTGTCAGGAACCGGGAACCACACTGAACCAGTCGGAACACACCTCCGCCGTGGTCTTGTGGCAAAGCGTATCCAAGACCATACAAGCGAGAAGCATCTGTCTGCAAAACAGTGGGCAAGGCAGGATCAAACGTGGCGAGGACCGGTGGGCTCGACAGGGCTTCCTTCACACGTCGGAAAGCCTCGTCGTGGTCGGGGGTTCAAGGAAAGGTCCTCTTGGGGCTCATCAGGGGGCGAAGTGGCTGTGCAGCTGCAGAGATATCCGGCGAAAACTTCGCCAACTGATTCACAAGACCCATGAAAGAGCGGAGGTTAGTGAGGTTGGCAGGAGTGGGAAAGTCCCTGATGGCACGGATCTTTTCTGGGTCGGCTGTTATGCCATCCCTGGAAAGGTTGTAACCACAGATGGATACTGCAGGTTCGGCGAGAACAAACTTGTCCGCGTTGAGGGTGATTCCGTACTTACGGCATCTTGACAATACTTCGTGGACGCGGAGTAAGTGTGCGGAGTAGTCCTCGTCGTATAGAAGGATGTCGTCGACAACCTTCACACAGTTCATCACACCTGTACCTGAAGCGGCCGTAAGGCGTGATGAATGTCGTCAGTGGCTGGTCTTCCTCAGGAGTCAATTTTCCATAGCCACACAGCGGTCACTTTGGTAAAAGCGCGCCTTCAGGGTTTACACCCCAAAGGGGGGGTTTTATCGGGCTGGGCGAAAGGCGGGGGTT
>JACEEZ010002505.1:0-11492 GCA_016584305.1 Chionoecetes opilio | reverse complement strand
ACCCTTTTTTTTTTGTAATTTTGGGAAAATTGAAAATTTAATTTTTTTTGGCGAAAACCACTAGCAAAATTTTTTCAAAAAACGCTTCCTTTTTTAAAGTTAATTTTTTTTTTTTTTTTACAACTTTTTGAGTAAAAAACCAAATTTAGGTTAATTTTAAGCGTTTTCAGGACTTTTTTCACGCCAAACCTGCGGTTAGGCAGCTTTATTATTTTTTTTAACCTATTTATTTTTTTAAAATAATAGGAATGTTTTCTTCGTTTTTTTTTTTTCATCCCTCCCGTTTTTTTTTTGGGAAGTTTTATAACCTGGTAACACCAAAAAAAATCTCAGGGTTTCTCAGTTGATTTGACAAATTTAGGTGTTCTGGCCCCCGAATATCACATTGATTTTGCTCTATCGGTCAATTTTTTTGAGATCGCCATGGGCCTACCTCGAGCTATACATATGCTATACAGGGTTTTGATTCAATCATATTTTTCTTGAAGAATTATCGAATTCAATGCACGACACAAAAAAGGGAATTCCAAAATTTAGCCAATAAAATAAATCCCTGTCTCACCTTACCCCTTTCAAAATTTCAATTCTAAAATTCAAATTTCTTGTCTACACCACTGCCTTTTTTTTTTTTTTTCAGTTTATTGTGTGGCTTTGGGCGCGCGGTCATCGGAATAATCCTGACTTTTTTCTGCTACATCCTGCGGACAAATACACGCTGTCAGGGGACGGAAAAGAACATCACAGGTTTTTGTGAAGCGCGCCTACGGGGCTTATTTTTTAAAGTCAAGCGGGGTGACCAAGATAAGTCCTGGCACCGAACAGGGTGTGCAAGACTGCGTGGAATACCTCCGGGGGTGGACAAAGGGCGCAAAAACTTCACTGAATTTGGGGATTCCGGGGTTTTGGGAGGAGCCGTTTGACCATGCTCGGATGTTACTTCTGCCCCATAAATACTAATGGCATAAAACCGGGAAGAATCGGCACCCCTCCAGTACCCCGACCTTCCTCTCCCCGCCGTCCCGGGCTCACTGGAAAAATTCCGTACCAGCTTTTCACAGAGCTTTCCCGCAGCGACGACGGGGCCCCATACAGACGAGCGGGGATATACAGAAGAAGGTATGAAGCAAAAGATAGTCCGCGCCCTTTTTCACAATGTGAGCTTAATGATCTGGTTGGGGGATCTCAGCTTGTCGAAGATTCTCCGAGCTGTTGGCCTCCGACTCAAAGGAAAAATCTACTTGGAAAGGACCGCGTATCACTTTCTTTGGGAAAAGGGCTGAGGCCTACAGGGGCTACTTCTGCCAGAGGAAGACCTCGTGTACTGCCGAGTGTCGCCGGGGTTTTTCTTGTTAAACTGGGCGCTCCTCAATACGACCCGAGGGATTGGCGACTCTTCTTTGACACTGAAAGCGCTCTTTGAAGGTGTGCCCCTCCACAACGGAACCATTTCGCCTCAATCCCTCTTGCGCACCCCCAAAAACCTAAAAGAGAAATATAAAGCAGTGAAGTACGTGCTCGCAAAACCCAATATGACGCACCAAGGGATCATCTGCGTCACTTAAAAGATGGTGAACTTTCATTTTGGTCACATCCGGTTCACGAAGTCCCTGTTTTTACGTGGGACAGTCGAGACAGAGCCCGCACTAGTAAAGAAAAGTGGCCGGCGCGAGGCTTTTAGTACCTGGGCGGAAAACATCAAAAACGAACCTCTTTTGACCGGGAGAAGATATTGACCCCCGCACCTTAAATTTGGGGTTATGAAACATTACGCGGGGCTCGGAAAAGGATGGGAGGTGCTTCAACTACCTGTGCCGACCCCTTTCCGGACTGACCTTTGAAAGCTAAAGGGCCGGGCTTTTTTTCGAGGGCCCACAGATACGGCAGCTCAAAAAGCACAGAGTTCCAAAACTCCATGAACACGCTAGAGTGCCCGCGGGGAAATCGTTTGGGCGGGTGGGAACAACTTCGGGGGAACACAAGGCCCCAACCACCCGACTCGCAGCAGCATAATAGGGCCCTTCCCAAAAAACTCGGTGTTTTATGAGTATTAAAGATGCCTTCCTGTTCTCACACATGGGAAAATTTCCTAAAAAACCTTGGGGGGATACGACGAGCAGGGGGGAAAGGTTCCATCAGGACATCGCCAAATGGAGGAGAGGCCAGGGGAGGTGGGACGCAGTATGGAAGGGGGGACTACTGCTGGGCGCTGAAAGGACAACCCAGCACTGCTCACACACGGGAAACGAAGAAAAGCCGATTTTTATGCCGTGAACTCTGAACTTTTTGTCACGTAAAAGCTCATTCTTTTACAATATTATTTAAAATTTTGCTTTCAAATTTGATGGCAAATAAAAAACGAATGAATTTGGTACGCGACTTTTTTTCTTTAGAAAACGGAAAAAAATCATCAGGGGTTTCCACTGATATCCGCAATTTTTTTTTTTCGAAAAATATTTTTTTTAAATTTCTTAACAAAAAACCTACCTGATGAGCAAACCAAGGTCATTTTTCGGGCTCAAGGGATCAAAAATTTGTCTAATTCAGCTGGAAAAACCCCGGCGATTTTCAAAACATATGTTTTTTTTCCCGTGTAAATTTTAATTAGGAATTGAAAACACTAGCAAATTTTTTTTTTTCTTCCTTTCTTTTTTTTTTTTTTTTTCTTCTTTTTGGTTCCCCTATTTGGGTTATTCAAAACGTCAAAGGGTTAATTTTTGGAACCCAAACAAGAATAAAACTTTAATCGGCAAACAGCGAAAACCCCAAGCCCAGATTTTTGTTACCCCTTTTTTAACATATGAATTTTCAATCGGGATTAAAATTTTAAAGCTAGTTTTGGTTTGGGTTGGTCGGGCCCCCTAGTGGAAAAATCCCCCCATATGGAGGGGGTTCCCCCTTCCCCCGTAAAACCTCCCACCGCCGACCGGGCTTCCCGCGCGGGGGCCGGGGTTTTTTAAGTTAAAACCTTTTTAACCGGGCTTTTTACCACCAATGGGGCCACGTTCTTCCGAGGCGGTCCTTCGGGGTTGCCCCCGCTAGCGGAAAATGTATTGGAAATAGAAATTAATTTTATTACTATTAATAACTAATTTTTTTTAAAGCTCTCGTAGTGGGTCTTGTAACAAAAGATAGGGTTTTTTTTTTTTAAAAAAATTTTAATTTTTTCTAAAAAACCCCCAAAAATATAACAAAAAACTTTTTTTTTTTTTTATTAACCGAACCACAAATTTTTTCCCCACGTGTCCTTTTTTTTCTTTTTTGGGGTTGGGTTTCCCTTTTCATCCTTTTTTTTCCCGTTTCGCATTTTTGGGTGCCTTTATTTTGTCCTTGGGAAAACCCCTTTCGTGGGGTGCCTTTTTTTTTTTTTTTTTTTTTTTTTTTTTTGGTGGGGGGCCTTTTTGGGGCCCCCCCCCCCCCCCCCCTTTTTTTTTTTTTTTTTTTTTTTTTTTTTTTTTTTTTTTTTTTCCCCCCCCCCCCCCCCCCCCCCCCCCCCCCCCCCCCCCCCCCCCCCCCCCCCCCTTTGCCGGGGGGCCCCCCCCCCCCTTTTCCGGGGTGTTTTAACCCCAATTTTTTTTGGGGGCATTTTTTAAAAGGGGGGGGTTTCCCACACCGTCGTACCTCCACTGGTGACATCTACAAACTGCCCCGCTGTTGGACTAATTGACCGGCGTACCACCACAAGCGAGCCCAAGCGGCATCAGTATTTGGCTGTTTTTATACATATTCCTAATATCATTTTAGTATGAAACATTTATCATTTCTGCATTAAAATATATAGCTAAGTTAGTGTTTCGCTCACTTTGTCTGAGGCGTTTGGTGCAGAAAAAATTGGCCTGAGTGATGCTAGCGAGTACATTTGAAAAACGGCCCGCCACCACTGGCCCACACATGGACGACCTCCCATCCTCCCGCCGCCGCCCGGCTTCCTGCGCAAGTTAACACCACCTATATAAGGTGCCTCCTGGACCTGAATTTTTACCTTATGATGACACGTGTGCATTCCACACGTGTATGGATGTCACTCTCGGTTTTTGGTTGAAAACTCTCCTGTAAATGATGGTTCTGGACGAAATACGTGAATAAGTGACAGCGGGATGAAGGGGGTAATGTGCAGTTGTCGGGAATCATCTGAGAATCAAACCTCCACTCAAAAAACCTCCACCGACCGAACACCCGTGAGCTCGACGCGTTGCGTCTATGTTGATTCTTGTATACCAAAAAACCGTACAAAACGGGGTGGACGAAAAATTCTTGAATTAGGGGCCCTAATATCCTCCCCCCACCAAGGCATTCCTCACACAAACCACCACCACCATCACATCACCCCCGCCAAACTCTGCTTTCGTCAGGCAGATGGTCAAGACGCGCCGCGCCACCACCCCACACTGGGCTCTTCACTGGGTGATGCCTTTTGGGTGCGCGTACCTTTGGCGATGCCCTTCGATGCTGGTGCCCCCTTTGACGATGCCTTTCGGTGTGGCCCTTGGCGGCGCCTTTTTTGGCGATGCCGTTTCCGGGGCGGTGCCCTTGTAGTGTGTCCCTTTGGCGAGATGGTTCTTCGGTGGTGCCTTTGGGTGGTGTCCTCTTATGGCGCATGCCCCTTTCGACTGCGCCCTCCGGTGTATCCACACAATTCTCTGAAGCATAAAGCTTTCCCACACCTGCCTCCTCTCTCTCTCTCTCTCTCTCTCTCTCTCCCTCTCGATCTCTCTTCTCTCTCTCTCTCTCTCTCTCTCTCTCTCTCTCCTCTCCTCTCCTCGCCTCTCCTCTCCTCTCCTCTCTCTCTCTCTCTCTCTCTCTCTCTCTCCTCTCTCGCTGCTCTCTCTCTCTCTCTCTCAACACTACCTCCCCCATATCCTTTACAGCTGCTATCACCTCTCCACCACAATCACCACTTCTGTTTTTAAAAACCAAACTGGCATAGGTCATTTCTCACCCCCCCGAAATCAATATACCCCCCACACCCCCCTCAACAATCATATACCCCCTCACACCCCCCGAAAACCGCTCCTCTATACAAGTAACCTGGTTTCGGTAGGTGATTCTCACGCCCCCCAAATCAATAATACCCCCCTCACCCCCCGCAAACCCCCCCTTTTTCCAAAAGTAAGCCTTGGTTGTCTTATTATACCTCTAATAATATATATATAATATTATATATAACTATATATATATATATATATATACTATATATATATATAATATATAATATATATATACTTTAACACTTTTTAAATCTATATATCTCTTCTATTGTATACTATTTATAATTATCATACTATATATATATACTATATATAATATTATATATACACCGAAACAGACAGAGAAATAGAACCCTCTTCCCATTGCCCATTCTGATCTCACTCCCTATACCTCTCTCAACATCACGGCCTGTCCATCATGTGTGTTGTGTTGCGCGCGTGTGTGTGTGTGGTGTATACACACCACACTCCCAGCTGATTAACAAATGGGGCATTGAAGGCGGGTGGCGGGATCACTCAAATATTTCCCCACCTTCCGCTATGCATTATCTCTCTCTCTCTCTCTCTCCTCTCTCTCTCTCCTCTCTCCTCCTCTCTTCTCTATCTCTCTCAGCTCTCTCCTCTCTCCTCTCTCTCTCACTCCTCTCTTACTCCTCTCCTTCTCATCTTCTCGTCTCATCTCCCCTCTCTCCTCTCCCTCTCTCTCTTCTCTCTCTGTCTACAATCTTGCTGAATAATATCTATGTATTTACGCATCATAATAAATTTCCATATTACGTGTTTGTGAGAGAGTAGAGAGAGAAGAGAGAGAGAGAGAGAGAGAGAGAGAGAGAGCAGAGAGAGAGCAGATAGAGGAGAGAGAGAGAGGCCACCACCACGCCTCAGAGGTGTAGGGTGGTGGCTTCACCCACCATACAATCATTATTGCATATTAATACAGAGGTGTCAAACTTTATTGGTGAACTTATATTGTTAATGCTCGTCTTATAATTTAAGAAATTAAGTTGCTATAAACTATTCAGAGTGGGAGGACAGATAGAAGAGATGAGTGAGAGACGAGAGAGAGCAGAGAGAGAGAGAGAGAGAGAGAGAGGGAGAGAGGTCGCAGCTGACATGATCTGCTGCCTGCTCTGGACTGGCTTCCTGCACCCACCCCCATTCAAATCCGCTATATCACCTCCGTTTACGTCCTCTCTCCCTTCTCTCCGGTCTCTTCCTCTTCCTCCTCTCTCTCTCTCTCTCTCTCTCAGAATCTCCTCAGATCTCTTCTCAATGTTCTTGTCTCTCTCTCTCTCCTTCTCTCTCTCCCTCTCTCTCGACTTTCTCATTTGCTGAAATAATATCTAGTATTTTACGATTATAATAAAATTCCAATTACGTGTTTGAGAGGAGAGAGAGAGGAGAGATGAGAGAGAGAGAAGAGAGAGAGAGAGAGGAGAGAGCGAGAGAGAGAGAGAGAGAGAGAGAGAGAGAGACTGAGAGTGGAGGCAGGGAGGCACAGACCGCAAGGCGCACGAATTTTACTAACTAGGGTAAAAATGTGGCCTTTGGTTCAGATCCGTGGGATGTTTTTCCTGCTGAGGAAAAGATAGCGGCAGGGGTGTCCAGTCCGGCTTGCTGTTTATTGTACATCAATCTTGGCCTGGGGACGTTTCAGCGCACCTCATGGCTTGCATAGCTCACGAGTGTAAAAAAAAGAACATTGTAGATTCCCCGCCTCTGGATGAAAATCTATGCCTCTCGTTCTTGTCGCATTCTGTCCCTAGCACTTTGAGACGCAAGGTCTGTCTGCGCTCCCTGACACAATGTGAAGCAAATTCTCTGCTACAGTCAAGGATCTGCCACAGGGTCTCACCTTAATCTATACTCGGATGGAGGGGAGGATGGGATAAACTTCCCCTTCATTTTCTCACTCTTGCCAAACATTTGGACACCGGGTTAGATGCACAGATCGTACTTTATATAAGGCCCTCCAGAGGAGTGCACGAGCCTCTTTCATAACCCCACGGCATCGAGCTCCTTGACTCTGTGAAAAGAATATTTTTTCAGGTCTACTGAAGGTTGGCCGCGAGTATGTTTGCGTCTCAGGCACGGGCGGGGAGTGACTCCTCGCTGCCGTACAGTCCTGAGCTCCACCACGGAACAGTCGCGAGAGAAAGATCCAGATGTGCGGGGATTGCTCAGTGAGGCTGCAAAATGGCTTCGAGACACAAAGTAATCTACGCTCTCTCTATTGTTGGAAAGTCATCTATATGACGTTCAAAAACACACAGCCTTTTGAAAGCCCTCCCAGTCTGCACGGAGAGCACCATTCTGGGAGACATCGGAGCAAGGGGGCTAGGACACTGCATTAAGTATGTAATGGATAATGGTCACTTCCCCAAATGAGAATCGGCCACCTCCATGAGAGGTCGAGGGCACGACCTGTGTACTGCGAGTGATAGGTCCATAGGCAGTCATGTTCCCGTCTGCAATGGAAATGTGTTGAATTCTCCCGTGTTTTTAATATATTAGTTGTTGCATCTATAAGATTTACTAGAGAATCACCGCGACGATTTCCTGGTGTGAATTATTTCCCACAGAAAATGGCCCCCATTCTGTCTCCAAGGAGAAAAATGGACCGATTGGAAGCTGGCGGATAGATCCTCAAGATCTTGGGAGGAGGTAGTCGTCCATTTTGGAGTAATTATTGACAGACAGGTATAAGGTCTTGTGCAGATGGATACGACCTGCTACAGCCTCAGGGTGATTGCAGCGGAATACAGTTAAGGACATCCGACGATGGTAAAGCACAACCACCACTAAAGCCACCACCCTGTGGAGTGTGTGTGACCGGTAAAAAACCTGTCGGGGAGAGACACCTTCCCTGCCCATCATTGTTTCTTGTAAACGATAATTTCAGGGTCCAACTCATTGGGAGAAGGACTATTCTTCCAATTTGCACCTAATCCACGAATATTCCATTGGAGGATTGAAGATGTTATTTCGGCGTAAAGATGATGCAGTAGAAGCCTGACGGCTTGGAGAACGCTGCGATATTTGAAACACAGTCGTCTTTGTTCTGTGTTGTAGAAGATGGTCAACTACTTTTCCTTACATTCCCAGATGTCGTTGGCGTTTGCGTATATCCGGCGGTGAAATCGGGTTCTCATACAAGGACCGCGGCTGTATAGATTACCATCTGTCCTACAAAAGATGCCGATTTACTGACAGATGATTTAACTACTTTACTACTTTCGTCCATATTTAATCACTCAATATATAATTTTTTTATTATCATTAAGAGTTTATATGGGTGGCTGGGCTAGACGGTCCTTAATAATATACTCTAAATGACAACGAAATAAAACGATTTTGAAAAAATAAATCAAAGGTTAAATAAATTTAAGCTTTTGTAACATAACCTAAAATGCATTTAACAATAATCACCTACTCCATAACGTGTAACAATATGCATTCTACAGAATCCACATTCATTTTGTATCAGGGATAACCTGAAATGAGATATCAGCTTTGAGTTATTGCCGCTGCCCCATTTGAGAACAAAAAATACTACTCTTTGAAAGCTCTATCTTCAAAACAAAATGGTAGAAAGAATCACAAGGTGTCCCCCCCCCCCACCATTTAAGCCGTGGAGTAGGTCATTTCTTGTTTAATTACGAGCCTTCATATTTTTGTCAGACTTTCGGTCTTATGGGTGCAAATAGATCCCATTTGCTTGAGTTTGCAACATTTTTTGATGTAACTCCGAAACTTATCACCGATGTTATCATATTCATATCAACACGCATTAGGACGTGCCCACACAATATACCGCACATCTGGCTAATCTAAAAAAATAATTACTCAAACACACTTGTGAAAGTTTAGGGATTATATGTCAATATTTAAAGTCATATGAGGGGTAGGACTATACATGTCTCGAAATTTTTTGCTCGACAGGATGTCGCTGGACTTCAATGAAAATAATAATTTTTAATGGCATTTCCACACTTAGATTTTTTTTTAAATATTTTATTTAAATGCCCCTAAGTGGGGACAAATATGAATTTTCAGAAATCTTCATAGGTACAAATACCCTTTTTTTATATATTCTCTATCTCGGTAACCATCGTTGTTGAGCGCGCCCTTAGTGATTCTTAGAACCTTTAAACTTTCGCTCGGCACCCGTAGGTATTTTTTTTTGCATTTTTATAACTATAAAAATTTTTCAACTGGATTTTAAATCATACATATTGATATTACTGTAATGTATAATATTTCTAACATCTGAAAAATCAACTGATCTGACATATAACAGGATGCAGAGCTATTCAAATGAAAAAAAATATTGTGACATCTAACCCCTTAATATTATTGATTCCAATTGAATTTCACAAGAGTATATATATTGTACTCATACGCCCACTGTGTGAATGTTATTACATGTTGGGATAAAACTAAAACATCGCAATTTTTTTCCTAAATTTTCCAATAAGTTTTTTTTCTCACCAGCCACAAAACGTTTCGTTACTACGTTTCCCGACATATAGCATCTTTCTATAGTTGAATTGCGTTTAGTTTTTTTTATAATTGTTTTTTATTCAAATATTATTGAAAAAACAATAACCCCAAAAATCTATTAAAAATATTCTATATAGTCTAGAACGAACTAACGAAACTGTATGTGGGTGATAATGAAAAATCACAAAAAATTGTAAAAATATTACGATATTTACAATTTTTATGCGCAAATGAATTTTTTGTTTTAAAGATGGGGTATTAGTACAGTACCCATTCATGTACTTGACTCAAAATCAAACAGATCCGACACATATGAAGGGTGCTGGATCAAGTTTAAAAAAAAAACTTATACAAAAAAACTCATACCCATCAAATTATAGCCCTATAAAATCCAAAGAAATTATGCCTTTAGTTTAAAATCAGACAAAAAGTTTTACCATATACAGGCCAAAAAGTATTATAAATCTGGCATTATATTTTACATAATTACCAAAAGTGGCATTTTCCTTAGAGATACAAAAAAATTCCGATATCAAAATTAAGATCATAAAAAATCTATCAATCCGTAGTTTAGCTATAAGTTTTATTAAGAGGCAAATGTTTAACAGATACAACCAAAATTTGATTCCTAATGTGTCATATTTTTCCACTTATATGTCCCATAAGGGAAATTCCCTTATAGATACAAAAAATAATATATAATTAAAAATTGTAGATCATAAAAAAATCTATAAATACTATTCTATAGTTAAAAAATCTGAAACAGTCAGTTTAAGCAGACACAACCCCAAAAGTATTAGTCATAAGAGCATAATATTTTACATTATACCCAAAAAAGTGGCCTTTTCCTTATAGATAAATAAAAGCCCGATATTAAAATTATAGATCATATAAATTTCTATATAGTTTTCTATAGTTTTATATTAAGGCAAACAGTTATACAAGAAAAACTCAAAACAATTATTCGCTAAGCGTATTTTTAAAACGTTATCCCCAAAAGTGGCATTTTCCTTATAATAATAAAAAATCTGTGATATTTAAAAGTGTGATATAAAAAGATATAATAATAGTTTTCTACACGTTTTACAATCAGACAAACTGGTTTAACAGATACAACACCAAAAACCTAATATTCATAAGGCGAATATTTAAATTATCAAACCATAGTGTCATTTCCCTCCCTCTCATATTTCTCTCACTTTTTCTCTTTCTCTATAGTCCATTGATATACCTTAAGCCGAAAATTTAAATCGAACGAATTATAAAATTTTGTAAACAAATCTAAAGGCCGGTTTTAAGCGTTCTAACAGAACAATAAAAAGTAATTCAACTATATCTAACTTCTCTAATACGACACACTATATGCGTCCTACAAAAGCAACATTCAATTTCATATTCAGGAAAAATATAGGACAAATTAAGCTTGATATTTGAACTCCCTGGGGGCACTATTTGAATTAGAAAGTCCATGACCGATATTTAAGTCACTACACTCAAAATAATCTAAGATAACACATTAACATTATTTTCGTTGCACATATACTACATTTAGCAGCTGTTAGAGTTTCAAGGGCTTATAATAAAAGTTCTTAGAATTGCAACCCCCAAATATGGGCATATAGACGGATTCCTTTTTTCTTCAAAGTTTTTTGGCATTCATATATATATATATATATATATATATATATATATCTATATATATAATATTTATATATATCATAGATATATATAATTACTATATATATATATACTATAATTATATATATATATATATATATATAATTTAATATTTTTATATATTATATACTTATATTTATATATATATAAATGAAAAAATTTGAAAAAAAAGAATCCGTCTATATCCCCATTTTTGGAGGGTTGCAATTCTAAGTTTTTATTTAAAAAACCCTTTAAACCTAACATGCAAAATTTAAATTTTAAAAAATAAATTTTTTTAAAAAATTTTTTTATTTATATTTAAAAAATTAAATTTTATTAAATTAT
>JACEEZ010002504.1:42529-72854 GCA_016584305.1 Chionoecetes opilio | reverse complement strand
CAGGGGGGGGGCCCCGGGTCTGGGCAGGTTGGCGGGAATTTGCCCAAAATATCGTACTAAACCAGTCAAAATTACCGTACTTGCATCTGTATTATTGTACATCCTTTCATAAAAAGGCTGAATAATATAATATAAGCAATAATCTTTTTATGACAGATTTTGAATGGCACTGAAACAAGATCAAATAGACTTAGACTTAATAGAATTATCACCCTAACCTAACCGAACCTTCTAACGGGAGGGGCTCCGTCCCCTTCGACCCCCTGACGGGAATATTAACATAACCGAAACTTAACCTAACCTTAACCGGCGGTAGCGACCGCGCAGTTCTCGTCCACTAAAACCAATTTAGTCCACATGAACGCGTCTTCATCTGTCGCTGCAGTTCTCTTCTAACAATCACCTCCTCCCTTTTCATCACCAGTAGCTACGTATATATATGCCCCTAAACTTTAAACATTAACAACAAATCTGCGCGCCTCACCCTCTCATCTCTTCATCTTTGTTACCTCCGCCAACGAAGTTGGAGGGGTTATGTTTTCACCCCGATCTGTCTGTCTGTCTGTCTGTTTGTTAGTGTACAGGATTTCTCGAAAAGTTACGAATATATTTGGACCAAACTTGGTATACCAAGTCTATTTGGTATAAGGAAGAATCGATTTAATTTTGGATGAAATCTATTGACAACTGTTGCCATGGCAACCAATTGATGGACAATTCGGGCGGGCGTATGCGCTCATACTGAGTGCATATACGTATATATATATATAATAATTTTTTTTTTGACTTTTTTTTTTTTTTTTAAATCGAATCACAACTGTTGCCATGGCAACCAATTGATGAAATATTCGGGCTGAGGTATGCGCTCTACTGAGTGCCCCACCCCCCTAGTTTGTTATGGTTGGGTGAAGCGGTTGGCCCAACCGTCTGGTAGATGTGTTGTCAAACAGGTCAAGCCAAATGCCTGTTTGGTTCGACGAAACAGTCCGACGAAACGCCTCATGTGATAGCCGCTTTAGCCAGAATAAACCTCTATCAAGTCTATTTGGGCACCTTGCTTTACTACGAAACAAAGCGATTACGATTCGTTTGCTCAATGTTAATCAGTCCGTTCACTGAACGCAGCCCAGGTTTGTTTGGACTGGTATCTTTTGCACTCACTCTGTATCCAAAGGGCGCTGGCTAAAGACTGACATTCAGACCAGCATTTGCGTCACCCACACATTACATGCTCAGCAGCTGAGAGAGAAAATGTTTAAATTTAATAATCAAAATATTTTTACATCTCCATTGAGTTATTGTACAAATTCCGGGATTATCGTATTATCGTACAGGCGTTATTGTACGTCGTACAAACGGTCAGATTTCCGTATTTGTACGATAATTATTGTACGACTGGCAACGCTGGGTCTGGGGAGCCGCTCATCCGACTCCCAAGTTGCCACACATAGCATTCCAGCATCACCTGCACATTCATATCAAACGTCCATTAGTTGGAAATACTCCACGTTTGCAACACTTCACACAATACAATTTGCGCATTACAAGCTGCTTAGTGAGGACTGAGGACCCACCACAAGGGGTCAAGAAGAGTAGGTGCGTGCAAAGTGCCCTCCAAAGATAACTCATACTGCTTGCATAACATTACATATATCTCAAATACTTACACTATCTTTGCTCAAAATTCAATTTGAATGTGAAATCAGCCCAAGCACAAAGCTCAGAATGCCCATCTGCGGAGGAGACTAGAAATATTCAGATAGGACCATCCTCACGATGACTACATGAGGGTCTTGATTTCGCCTTCAATTTTTACTATACAAATTTCAACGGTCGCAGTCTTAAGGCCGGTTCCCACTAGCCCGCTTCTACGGCCGCCGTTGCCGTACATCGCCCAATAATGACGTCACCATTATCACCGCTTGAGTGGTATTTGTGGTAACTGGGCACAGTTTGCACCTCCGCTCGAGCGGACACCGCCGAGCGGGAGAGATGACTTGATTTTAACTTTGTACGGTAGCCGTACAGCGGTACGGCAGTGTGGTCGACTTTTTTGTGACGTCATTGTTGTTGTACGGCGGCCGTACAAGCGGGCTAGTGGGAACCGGCCTTTAGATCATAATATAATCATTGTGCAGGATCACTTCTTCATTAAACACCATTTTCACAAATTTTCCGGTTAAATGCCTCAAAACTCAATTTCTTCGAACTAAAATAGCGACGCATCTCCAGATCACTTTTGATACCTGCATTACAAGAAATTACAATAAGCTGGTTATTATGGAGTTTTTTTTCAGATCTAGGAGTCCCCTATTATAAAAACAACAACAATAACAATAGATTAAAGACCGTAGGCCAACACAAACATTACAAAAACTAACCAGCATGGATATTTTCGGTCCGACAGCGGTAAGGATGGGCACCGGTGGGTGGTGGTGGGAGCGCGTGGTGCTGGGCGTGTGGATGCTGATGACCATGGTGCTGATTCAGAGCTACGAAGGCACCCTTATGTCTCTGCTGGCCGTGAGGTACATGCCCCAGCCCTACCAGACCCTCAGGGATGTGCTGGACGACTCCTCGGTGGTTATGGTGTGGCACAAACAAAGTTCTCCTTTTCAGGCGGTCATGGTATGTCGCTATATACACACACAATCACACATGAGATTTTTCACTGACAAATACGGGTGATTGCTGTCCTACTTCAGCAAGGGTATAGGGTGAGTGTGGTGTGTAAAGGCCGTGTCACACGAGCAATATTTACCGGCATCTTTTAGTATTTTGCTACCGAAAGATGCCCGTAGTGGTGGCAAAAAGTGGGCGTGTTGTCACACGGCGTTTCGGCTACAAGCATCTTCCTACCAGAGTAGCTAAGATCTATCTTCGCTAATCTGCTTCTACTGGCATCGATAAAATGTCCTTCCCTCTTCACACTACGGGCTCGCGTGTGCAGCGTCCCTGTGCATTCGGTCAGCGGTTCGAGCCCACCAAGTTCGTCCTGGCGCGTGGTGATGCTTTGTATAGTCAATAACCTTGTAATTGGTACTTGCAAAGTATCTAGATAGGATCAAAGTATCTTATCTTATTTCCCTCTTCACATTTCCCTTGATAACCATAAATAAACCTTACTTGAATTCCTAAATCAAGTAAAAATAACACATCATAATTATTATCCCCGTTTCTATAGTAAAAATACACGCAGCCTATTAAATGCCTATTAAATTTCAGTTTTTATCAACATTTTTCCGTCATAACTTCTCATCAACAACTCAAAACTTAACTATATATCTAAATAATACGTTAAAATATCTAATAACACGCATGTACCATTAGCATACACGTGTCTTGTATATAGAGTAAAAACCTATTTATTTCTCCTACCCAACTCTACCAAACACTTTATTTTCCTCCTCTCCTCTTTACTTTTCTCCTCTCATCTTTATTTTTCTCTCCTCTACACCATATTACTATTACTATACAATTTATACAGCACTTATTTTCCCTAGACTCTCGGACATGGATGGGCAGATGGCTCGTTGGGCTCAGTACTTTGGGCAGTTGTTCACCGGCGGACCCTCCAACTGAGCAGCTTCACACCACTGGGTTACAGGCAGTGGATGCCGATCCTCCCATTGACGAAACCGCACCCTCTCTTGACGAAGTCAGAGAGGCTGTAGCAAAGTTGAAGGGTGGAAAGGCAGCTGGTGTTTATAATATCAATGCGAAGTTCCTCAAAGCTGGGGGTGAGGCCATGATCCGCGGGTTGCATGCTGTCCTGGCTGCCGTGTGGCAATCAGGTACCATTCCTCCTGACTGGAAAAGGGGGCTGGTCGTCCCTATCTGGAAAGGAAAGGGGACCGTCAGGACTGCAATAATTACCGCGGTATTACACTGCTCAGCGTGCCAGGCAAGGTGCTTGCCCCATCTATTGCTGACACGGATCCGCAGTCATCTGCTGAAGCATCAGAGACCTCAGCAGTCTGGGTTCACGCCTGGTAAGTCAAACAACGGACCGTATCCTAGCGCTTCGTGTCCTGGTGGAACGTCGACGTGAGTTTCGACAGGGATGCTTGCAGCCTATGTTGATCTCAAGAAGGCGTTTGACTCAGTGCATCGTGAGTCACTCTGGGTTCTTCTGCGACTTCGCGGGATTCCTGCAAGGACTATTGGTTTGATGACTGATCTGTATTCTGGGACTGAGAGTGCTATGAAGTGTGGGGGAGGTGTATCCAGCTTCTTTCCTGTTAATACAGGAGTGAGGCAAGGTGCGTCCTTGCCCCATCTCTTTTCAACACTCGTATGGACTGGGTATTGGGCAAAGTTGTAGATCAAAGTGATTGTGGAGCATCCCTCGGCAACACCAAGATCACTGATCTTGTTTTTGCCGATGATTCAGTAATCATTGCAGAGTCGCTGGAGGTCCTGGTGATGGCTCTCGAGGCGCTGCACGAGGAGGCAAAGCCTTTGGGACTTGAGGTCTCCTGGCTTAAGGCCAAGGTCCAGGTGTTTGGAGGCTTACTAAATGAAAAACAGTACAGTCTGTTCATGCGTGCGGCGAGGACATTGAGATCTTGGAAAGTTTTACATACCTTGGTAGCGCAGTCCATAATGACGGCGGGTCACGTCAAGAAATCTTACGGCGGATTGGCATAGCCCACGTTTTATGGATTCGCTCAGCAGGAGTATTTGGCGTTGTCGTTACCTGTGCAGGAGGACAAAGATCCGGATCTTCAAGTCGCTTGTGATCCTTGTCTTACTCTATGTTGTGAGACATGGACACTAAAATAGCGATTTGAAGAGACGAATCGATGCCTTTGGTGATAAGTGTCTTCGCATAATCATGGGGTATCGCTGAGATGATTACGTGTCAAATCCGCGATTGCACCGTGAGACCGAATCGAGGCCTATTACCTGCATAGTCCGTCAGCGCCAACTTCGGTTATATGGGCATGTGGCACGCCACCCTGAACCTATCCTTCCCATCGGGTTGTATCTGTATGAGACAATCCGGCTTGGAGGAGGCCAAGGCGGCTACCACAAGGCTCGTGACTGGGGCAAGTTGATGTTTCTTGTCGAGATCTGCTTGGTATGGGAAAGGAGCCTGCATGGGGACTCGCGCGTGGTGACCCCCGGGGGTGGCGTCGTAGGATGGGCAAGGCAACGCGCCCCCCGGCGTATGCCCCCAATCATTGATTGATTGATATCATATAGAGATGCTACACATCTCTTGACCACCCAAGATTGGTCATTTCTCTTTATTTCACTGAAATATGTAGTTCGTACCAGTCTTGCTTGTAAGTCACCTCAGTCTCGCTAGCGGCTAACCACTCCGCTACCGCCTCCTCGGGGGGAGGCGGTAGCGGAGTGGTTAGCGTCTTCGCCTGGCGTTCTCGTGACCCAGTTCGATCCCCGAAGAAAACCAAAACCTTTCTGCATCGTCGAGTGGCCTAAGAACACCCACATGTCCTGCCCATCAACTCTACCTTCGATTGCGAGTGCATCGGAGGACACAGGGGGGCGGCATGAGTCTCTAATCACAGGCGTCACTATAAAAATCCTGCCTGCGCCACCACGGGCGAGGACCAACCATCACAGCCCTCAAGTGAACCTCCAGAGCCTAACATCCCGAGCCCTGGGTCACCACTGTCTACAGGCGCTATAGGCACAAATGTAAAAAAAAAGAAAAAAAAAAAAAGTGTCCGTGTAAGCTTGTAAAGTGTCCGTGTATCACGGCTTTAAGGCCATGTCACGCGAACACTTTTTGCGGCATCTTTTGGTATTTTGCTACCATTTGACGCCTGATACCGCATATTTTGGTAGCAAACGCGGAGTCGCGCATGTTCGTTCTCTTGCCACGGTACTGGCATCTTTGCATACATCTCCGAGCAGCCGACGCCACGCAAGACTTGTACGAACTACACATTTCAGTGAAATAAAGAAAAATGACCAATCTTGGGTGGTCAAGAGATTCTGTAGATCTCTATGTGATATGTTTAGAAAATAAGTGCTGTATATAGGGAATATAGCTGTATAATTTTGTATAGTAATAATAATATGGGGTAGGTGAGAGGAGAAAAATAAGTGTTTGGTACAGTAGGGTAGGAGAAATAAATAGGTTTTTACTCTATATATACAAGACACGTGTATGATAAAAAAAAAAATTATGGTACATGCGTGTTATTAGATTTTTTTTTACGTATGATTTAGATATATAGTTAAGTTTTGAGTTGTTGATGAGAAGTTATGACGGAAAATGTTGATAAAAACTGAAATTTTATAGGCATTTAATAGGCTGCGTGTGTTTTTACTATAGAAACGGATAATATGATGCGTTATTTTTACTTGATTTAGGAATTCAAGTAAGGTTTATTTATGGTTATCAGGGAAATGTGAAGAGGGAAGGACATTTTACCGATGTCAGTAGAAGCAGAGTAGGTAAGATAGAAGAATAGATCTGATAGAAGTTTTTAAGTGGATAAAGGGATTTAATAAAGGAGAGGTAGGAAAAGTTCTTACGGCTATTAACCAGGGTAGAACAAGGAAGTAACGGATTCAAGCTGGAAAAGCGTAGATTTAGAAAGGAATAGGGAAAAACTGGTTCACAAATAGGGTGGGGAATGAATGGAATGGTCTCAGTAGACAGGTAGTTAGTGCGGAGTCATTAGGGAGCTTTAAAGAGGGGCTGGATAGGTTCATGGATGGGGATGAAAGTTGGATGTAGGTAGTGTTAGGTGACAGGAACTACCATGTGTAGGCCTTGCGGCCTCTTGTAGCTTCCTTATTTTCTTATTTTTCTTATTTCTTATTTTCTAATAAGATCTTAGCTACTCTGGTAGGAAGATGCTCGTAGCCGAAACGCCGTGTGAAACACGCACTTTTTGGCACCAGTACGGGCATCTTTTGGTAGCAAAATACCAATAGATGCCGGAAAATATCGCTCGTGTGACACGGCCTTAAATTTAATAACGGTCCCAACATTACCCAAAGATCGGTTCTATGAGCTCCAAGCTCTTTCCGGATGGTTAAACTGACAACCGGGAGTCCAGTTCGCGTAGACAAGACCGTGGTGAACACACGTTTCCCTGTTGTACCTAAATATCTCGTCCCGGCAGGATGCTACGTCTGGGATCTTCAATGAAGTGAGGGAGAGTGAGAAGCAAGGCCGCTTCAAGACGCTCCCGTTGCACCAATATAACACCATACTGGGGGAGGTGATGGCACAACGGAAAGTTATTATCGACCTTGATATAATAATAAGGGCCATTGTAAGGGACCATTTCTCTCGAACAGGTGGCAGGAGCAAATGATCAATTTCACATGAAGCCACACACACTCACACGCACGCTCGGTTCACAACCAAGAAATCGCCGGTTCGAAATGCCGGGGTGATGGCTTCGGCCATCACTCTGAAGACTGAAATAATGTGCATGAACAATTCACTAAATTAATTTAATTAATTTAATCGCCACTCGTCGCCGTTAAAGATTTTGCGAGAAAACTTTTGACATGGACTAATATATACCAAAACCTTATACCAAACGAAACGTTCCACGATTGACTAAGACTGGGTGAATAACACGCACAGACAAATAAATAAGAACACATATGAATAATACATAAATGAAGAATATATATATATATATATATATATATATATATATATATATATATATATATATATATATATATATATATATATAAGATATGCATACACACAATCGTACATTAAGGGGTATATTCGAGAATTCTAGCCCTACATTGAATTTATCATTGCAATGCAATTAGACAATGGTCTATTGATATCTAACATACTTATCATAGTATTTCTGCACACATCCTTCATTATTCATCAGCAGTACAGCGAGTTTTTCGGTTCTTTCAGGGCGATGTGATTTCTACATGGGAAAGAAAATATCAAAGCCAATTTCCTCTCCCTGATCAGCCAAAAAGACAGTCCCCTCATTCCAGCACTGAACGTATGGTGAGGAACATACTGTACATACATACAGTATTGCGGTGCTTTATACTTTCAAGGATATAATTATTATAGTGTGTGTTTTTAGAATATTGATATACCGGGTTGTATTGTGAATTTGAGTAGACATATAACAAATTATGTATATGCGTGATTATTTGGTATATTGAAATATACACATTGTACGGGCATGCATGCACATACATGTATAACCTAAAATATAATAAATATCATGTGAATAGCATCACAAATATCACTTTCACATCATGGATAAGAAACAATAAATAAAGATGCAAAATGGGATAGGAGAATGAATTGTGAGCTTAGGGAAGGAAGTAAACAATGTTGTCTAGAGGATTTGTATATATTTACGCTCTGGGTTTTTTTTGTAAAAAAAAGGCTTGTTTTATGTAAGATTCATCGTCTTAATTTCATTTCAAACCCTAAATGTTTTAATTGCATAACGTTTGAAAATAATACCTCTCCTAGAACTTTTAAAATGTTTATGATATGAAAAATTTTTAAATTCTTCTTTTTTTTTTCTGATCGATTTTTGTTCCAGGCCATCCACCAGTTGGGAGTCTTACGTATGAAAATTGGTTTACGAGTTTTAAAATCAGTAAACCCTCTCTAAATCGAACCCGTAAAATTCAAACTTCGGGACAATTCGACCTTTTTTTCGGCCAGTTCAAATTTTTCAAAAACTCCAAAATTTCGAGCAAGTTTGAATTACCTTAGCCTTACATTGGGAGCCCCCGACCTCTCCCATGGGGAGAGTGCCGGGCTGCCAAAGGTGATCTGATTATGTCATTGTAATTATCGATAAATACATGGCGGAGGAAAAAAAGCGGGGGGGGAGGGGGGGGGGGGGAAAAAGGGGAAGGGGGGACGAGGGGAGGGGGGGAAAAGGAAGGGGGTGGGCAAGGAAGGGAGAAGAGGGGGAGGGGGGAGAAAAAAGGGGGGAAGGAATGGGAGGAAGAAAAATTTTTTTTAAGTATCCTTCGCTTTGTATACAATCCTTCAGAATCCTTCACGAGCCTCTTCCTCCTTCACGCTCCTACAGGAGTCATGGGAGACATTAAATTCCCCAAGGATTGCTATAGTTTTCCCCTGGTTTTTATAAGTACTTTGACAATCGATGGGGGCTCAATAGAGATTAATAAAAATTATATTATACTTAAATACTATTACTATCGTTTTATTGAAGTAAAAATTTAAATCTAGAAATTTCCTATCATTTTTTTATGTTTTATATGTTTTGTCAAATTTTGGTTTTTAAGGAATATCTGGAATACATTCTTTGTGAATTGGCTCTGAAATGGGATTTAAAAATCATTGTAACTGAAAACTGATTCCATATTCGGTTTTCACCATCCCCCGAAAAATTGAAAGGAAAAAATTTTCAAAAAATCTATTTTTCAAAAATATTTAAATTTAGCAAGGGCCTAGTTTTTTTTTTTTTAAATCCTATTTTCAATAACAAAAAACTATGGCAAAAATGAAACATAAATAGAGAAAAATATGAAGTATATTTTTAGGTTACGTATATATATATATATATATATATATATATATATATTATATTATATATATAATATATATATATATATATTTTAATTATAAATATAGAGTATATACGGGAGGAGATTTTCTCCGAATGATCTCGTTAAAAGTGATAGCTAGTTCAGCGTTTTATCTTTTAGAGATATTTTCTCTGTCTTAAGAGTGTCTTATTCTCTTTTGTAATCACTTTTAGACTTCGCCGTACTTGTCATTTTGCTGTTCCGTTTCGGGTCAAAGAACCCTTCTTCACCTTTGGGGAAATGTTTTTCCTCAGCATTGAGGTGCTTTTGATTAAGAGGGCGGAGTGAAGCGCTTTTATAGCCCCCCTGCTCCACGCAGCCTTTACCGATGTCTTTGATTGGTAGATATTTTTGCTTTGTTTTCCCTTGAGTGGGGGCGCTGTTTGGGTTTTTTGGGTCTTCGCTTGGCTTTTCTGGAGTAGCTGTTATTTGCTTTTGTTCTTTTCATGCTGGGTAAGTTGTAGGTCGTTTGTCGTACGTTAATTTTGGATTGATCTCTTTTATGTCACGTTTCCCGGGATGGGAATCGCCGCCTCTGCACACATGTCACCAATTCTGTTTTTTTCTTCTAAAAATTTTCTTGTTTGATGATCCCATGTTTTCTAATGGTGCTTTTTGGGGGCCCCGGGAAAGTTGGGTGGCAAGTAAGACGTCTGGCGTTTCGTTGTCGTCATGCCGATGTGGGATAAAGTCCTCCCCTCACCTACTCGGCAACGAAACGAAGCTGTCCAGAGCTTACTTGCCCCTACTTCCGGACCCCAAAAAGTCACCTTTTAAAAACAGGGCATCATAAACAAAAAAATTTCTAAAGAAAATCAAAATTTGGCTGACATGTGTGCAGATGTGCGGCGTTTCCCCCTGGAAGCGCGACAAAAAAGAGATCCCCCAAATTTAACGTACAGAAAAACGACCTACAAGCCTCCCGCATGAAAAGAACAAAAGAAAAAATAACAGCCACCACAGAAAAGCCAAGCGAAGCCCAAAAACCCAAATCAGCGTCTCCCACTCAAAAGACGAGAAGCAAAAGCTATCACCAACAACGACATGGGTAATAGGCTGCGTGGCGGCAGACTGGCTATAAATTGGCTTCACTTCGTTTTAAATCTGCTCACCTCAACCCTAGGAAAAACTCTTCCATATCTCTGAAGAAGGGGTTCTTAGACCCGAAATCGCGATACACAAACAACAAGCACGGCGAAGTCAAAAAAGTGATTAACAAAAATAGACACTCTTAAGACAAAGAAAAATATCTCTAAAAGAAAATAACGCAAACTAGCTACCCTTTTTAAACGATATTAATACTTAAAAATGATCCTATATAATCAAAACAATTTATTAAAACTATTAATTGTCAATACTGGTTCACCATTTTTTTTTTTTTCAAAGATCTTTATCTTTCCAGGGTTTGTTCGTGACTAAATCTGGATTGTTAAACTACTGGAACAGGGAAGAAATGCCCAAACTCCGTGCATGTGACAATTGGCCCCAAAAAAAGCCGCAGTTCGTCTTTCTCCCCTCAGACAGTCTGGGTAGGGACCTTGTGAATCTTTTTTCATGAACTTGGACTCATTGGGGGGCCTTTAAAGATGATGCATATTGGTAAGGGTTGATGATTTACTCATGTAGTGCGGGTATGGGCCTTGTGAAAATTACAGCCCCGGGTTTTTGAGCAATTTGACTCGGTACTGAATGAGAGGTTCGAAAAATGCATTTGGGTTAAAAGACTTGTTACTAAAGTTACGGGGTAACTTAGGTAAATGGCATCATAAAACATGTTTTTAGCGTGGGGGCCTTATGCGGACTCATGCAACGCTGAGTAGGTTTTTTTGACTTGGGAAACCCCGATAGAGACAATGGGTATTAGCATCTTGGCAGATTGGGGATTAAGGTGTGTCCACGAGAAATTTTTTTCCGGCATCTTTGTATTTTGTACCAAAAGATGCCCTAGTGGTGGAAAAAATGCGGGTGTTTTTCACGGCTTTCGGCTAGGGGCGCATCTTCCTCCCGGGGTAGCCAAGATCTTATTCTTCTTTTAGCTACCTTTCTACTGGTCTAAAAAAATGCCCTTCCCTCTTCCTTTCCCTTGGTAACCATAAATAACCACTCAAAACCTTACTTGTATTCCTGAATCATGAAAAAATAAACACATCATATTATTATCCCCGTTTTTATAGTAAAAACCACCGCCTTTTAATTTCATTTTTTATAAACATTTTCCGTCAAAACTTCTCATCAACAAATAAAAAAATTCGATATACAAAATCATACAAAAAAAAATAAAATTAACACCATGTACCATATCATACACTTCTTGTTTATATAGAGAAAAAAACCTGTTTTTTTTTCCAAACCCACTTTTCCAAACACTTTTTTTTCTTCTCTCATCTACACCTATTACTATTCTTAAAAAATTATACAGCTATTTTTCCCCCTATATACAGCACTTATTTTCCCTAAACATACCATAAAATCTACGCATCTCTTGCCCCACCCAAAGATTGGTCTTTCTCTTTTATTTCACTAAAAATGTGTAGTTCGTAAAAGTTTTGCGGGGCGTCGGCTGCTCCGAGATGTAAAAAAAGATCCCGGGATGCGTTCATAGGGTTTCGACGCTTCAATTGCAAATTCGAAATTTCAGTTTTCTCTCCCGCACCCCGACTCGAGAGTTGGGGCGAATTTTTGGGGTGGAAGCCGTAAGAAGCCGGTTTCTTGCCGGTGTCGGGGGGAAAAGGTCTGTTTTGGGGGAATGTCTTTTTTACTAACAAAGGCAAAGAAAGGGGAGTTGGGGGGAAAATAACTACTAATTTTGACAGGATTTTTTTGGAAAATAACCTCATTGTGTTTCCCCACACAAAGTTACTTTTTTAAAATAAACCTAAACCTAACCTAATTTAACCCTAACCTAACTTAATGTTTTTCTAACCTTACTAACCTGGGGCCCCTGCCGAAAAGGGAGAGCGCGTGGAGAATATCCGCCTGGACTGCCTTTGTTGAAAAGTAAAAAATTAGTAATTACCCCCCCTCACCCCCCTTTTTCTTTGCCTTTGTTATACCCACATTCCCTCATAAACGACATTTGCCCACCGACACCTTCTCTCTCGCTTGCGTGCCCACCAAACGGTGACATTCCAGCTTCTTGTCGGGGCTCGCCCGCTCGGCATCCACTGATAGCAAAACAAAACACCACACAAGACATTGATTATTATTTAATGAAAAAAAAAGGTGAATTCACACAATGACAAATTTGTCTCTTAAACTCATATCCAACCCCCTCTTCTCTCATAAAAAACTAAATTTAAAACGCAATGCTTTTTTCCCCGATATATCCTATCACCTCTACCGTAGAAAACACTATAGTCCCGTCACTTGCCACTGCACTAATTCGCCAGGCACAACATATTCGAATTTTAGCATCACTAGATTTGTATGTGCCACTGAAACCATCCCATATTTATATTATGTACTCACACTACATGCTTCAGTGGCACTACGTCTTGGGGTTGCTAAAATTGTAATATTTGTGCCTGCACTTAGTGCAATGGAAAATTACGGGCGACTATTTTTTTCGGTACCTTGTTATTCTTATAAGTGGTCAAAAAGGTAAGTTCATGCTTTAAAATGTACATCTGTGTGTTTACTTGTGCCCTTTATCGAAATTCATTATTTCTACGAGATATTCCTCTATTCTATTCCGCCTGCCCCCGCTGTTTTGCGAAATATGTCAAGGGCCCCGAATCCTGAAAACCCCTCCATTTCGCTCTTATTTCACTTTTTTTCAGGTTAAATGAATGCGCCATGATACTGTTTCAGGGAACATCGAGTCACTAGCTTTTTCCCCTGATAAAACTTACAAGTAAATTTACAGCGACGAAGTTACGCTATCAAATTTAAACCCGAAAATTTTTTTGCTAAAAACAATTTAAAAGCTGTCAATTTTTACAGCAACTTCATGTCAAATTTTTAGCTCAAACCGACAATATTTAGGAGTTTTTATAACTTTTTGCGGGAAAATTGGTTCCACGGGGCTTATGGTAAGCGACACGAGGTCAATAACTACTCCTAAATATCAAGTATAGACTCCAGCCTCTGGGCCCCCTTTTCTTTTTTGGGTCAGTTTTTGCGGCTGGAACGTGACACGAGCCCCGTTTCCCGCCAATTAAAATCATTACTGAATTACCATTAAGGGGTTGTTCGATGCAAAAAGTTGGGGTTTTACAGACCCCCCTTGATTTTTAAAACACTACTTGGATGTTGGTTTCAGCTCATCCGACAAAAATTAGGAGTATTTACGCTAATTTCTCATTAAGGGGTTTTTTTTAAAAGCAACAAATTCTTTCCCACGACCCCCATTGATTTTGCAGCACTACTGATTCAAAAATTCCGCTCAATCCGACAATATTTAGGAGTAGTTTACACTTTTTGGGGGAAACTTGGTTCCACGGGTCTTTGGGAAGCACAGCGAGCGAAACTCGCTGTCAATTACGATTTTTAGCGAAAATTTTTTCCTGCAAGTAGTGCTGTCAAATCAATGGGGGGGTCGGAAGAAACTTTTTGCGTAAAACAAACCCCTTATGAGCAAAAGGTAAACTACTCCAATTATTGTCGGGTTTAGCTGAAATTCGAAGCAAGTAGTGTGTCAAAAACAAGGGGGGCTGTGAAAAAAATTTTTTTCATAGAACAAAACCCCTTTAATATAATTCCGAATGAGTTAATTGGGTGGACGTGGCTCTTGTCACTTCCACCCAAGAACTGAGCCAAAAACAAAGGGCCAGAGGTGGCGTCTATACTTGATATTTAGGGTAGTTTTTTTGACAGCGAGCTTTGCCGCTGTCGCTTACCATAAAACCTGGAACCAAATTTCCGCCCAAAAGTGTGTAACCTCCTAAATATTGTCGGTTGAGCTGAAATTTGACATGCAAGTATGCTGTTAAAATTGACAGCGTAAAATTTTTTTTAGCAATAAATTTCAGCGTAAATTGATAGCGAAGTTGTTTGTAATTTAAGCGACCGCTCGCGTCAAAAAAAGGGCGCTAACTTGATAATATTACTCAAAAGCTTAAAATTATCCGTCAAAAAAAGTCAGGAGTATGGTTTTCATCATGTATTATTTTATCAAAATATTATTTCTTGTGAGTGTTCTCATGGAAAAATGTACTGATGTTGCCTGTAATGTGTATCGGGGGCAGGTTAAGCTGTAAAAATTTGTGAAAAACGATAATGAATGGAGGGTGTACAGGATTTTGCACTGATAAAATTTCGCGCAACACCGCCACGTGTTTTTTTTTTCTCTGACGTCACTTCGTGACGTATGAAGCAGAAAAGCCGTGAGAAAAGGGGCCCGGGGTCGCTTCCCCCCGGGTTCTTACGCCTTGGCCCAGCGGGCAAGCCGTAAGAAGCCGGGTTCTTAAAATGCCCCGGTTAAAAGTAACCAAGCTGGGAAGAAGCCGGGTTCTTACGGGTTCCTCACCAAAATTCGCCTCTGGTTTGCCGCTGGGTTGCCAGCTCGCCCACAATAGGTAGTAAACAAAGGGCCCAAAAAACCTTTCCTCTTTTTGCCCCTTAATTTTCATTTCCCGCTGTATAACTTCTGCTGCATCAAAAAACGGGGGATCAACAAGTTTTTCTGCGAGAATAAGATAGCCACAGCGATAAATTTTTGACAGCTCTATCTTGTGACAAAATGTGTTTCATCGTTCAGTAGGGAAGAGAAAAAAACGAAATTTTCGGGAGAACCCTACTGAACGCAGCCTTGATGGCAAGAGAACGAACATGCCGACACCCCCTTGCTACCAAAGATGCCGGCCGTGCTCCCACTTTTTAGGGGTTTTGTTCCTTATTGGAAAATTTTGGAGTAATTTTGGAATAACTAGGAAACCCGCTAAAGTTTGGGGAATTTGGGGGGGAATGTGTTTTAAAATCAAGACCCTGTATACCTGGCTGTTCACCGCCAATGTTTTGAAAATTTCAAGCGCTACGGGCCCGCGACCCCCCGACAAAAAGATATGTTCTAGGGGGGGTACAATGCTGGTTTATCAGTATATATATATCTGTAACTTCTAAAAGTTTTTTCTATAATACTATCAAAAAAAAAAACAGTAAAACACGTAAAGAATGCCATTACGGACTATGAGAAAAAATTTCGAACTTAATATTCACTTAAATATCGTCCAGACCCAATTTTTTTTTGCCGAATTTTGTTGAATGTACACCTAATTCAAAACACCTAATCCCCAAAAATAATTTATTTCCAGGCCTTATTTCCGTAAAAACACGACTTTTGTAAAAAAAACGCGCGAAAAAAAAAAATCTTCCCCCCCAACAGGGCACGACTGTTATTTGACTCAGAACAGGGGCGCCCGCGACACTCTGCTGGCACCTTCCAAAAAGTATGATGACGTTTACTTCGGGTTCCGACAGTGAAATTTTCGCTGTACGATCTGATACGATGCTCAATCTCACCGAAAGAAATACGCTGGGCGCGTATCTAAGAAAAAAACCTCAGTTGTCATGGGGTCCTATATGTTTGAGCCCAGTACGAGGTGGATGAACGGGGTTAGCAGACCTAGGGGCACAGGAGGACCTGGGACTTCTCCAAAACATGGTTGGTAATAAGGGTTTAAAACCTGTTTGTGGGAATCACAATGAAGGTACTTTTGGAAAATCCTATGGGTTTGTTTTGGAGCTACGTCAAACGTCATTACTCGGAAACCACTACTAGCATTTCTACAGCTGAGTTGGAAAATATGCGGGCGGGAAGGGGAAAGTGTGCAGCCACACCCCCACGGGTCTCCTCCCACAGGGCCCCCACTCCAACTGGGTTTCTTGGTCTTGTTAAAAGGCAAGCCTCGTGTGGGGGTCCACCCCTGCTGCGAGTCCTGGCGTCCCTGTCTAACAGGGCCACCTGGTCGGTATGGGTTTGGGCTGAGTCACTTGTCTTCGGGGGGGCGCCGTTTCTCACACAACGCTCGCCCCCAAAACCACCAAGGCGTGTAAACACCCTACACCCCACTCCTTTTCCCTTGCAAAATTTTCTCGAAGGCACAGCTGTCTTGCTGCACCCATAAAGAATGCATGCATGTGGGATAAGCAAAAAAAAATCTATCAAAAACCCAATTTTCTTTAAATACTATATTTATCTCTGTGTTTACGGCCTCTCTATCAGGGGGGAAATGAGCTTCCCTGATGGTACGTCCCGACCTAGCCTGACGTCTCAAACCTTTAGAGCGTTTTGAAAACTCGGGGGAATTTGCAATTTTGATTGCGGATTATTTAAAACGGCTGCTGGAACAAAAAGTGAGACGTATTGTTGATAAAACTCGTTAATCTATGATTTGATTGCATTAAAACGGAATGATGAAAGGGGCTGGGCGATTACTTTTAACTCTTCGCCATTTAAATCTTTACGGTCAACTTTTATCATGAAGGCTATCAATAAAGCGCAATTTTATTGCTTTCCATTGATATATTTCGTTACTGATAAAATTAATTAAAACCTGCATAAAATTAGCGTTAAACAAATAAAAAAAATCATCAATCGGGGGAATTTTTTTCCCCCCATTGATGATGTTATTTATTAAATTATATATTTCGTTTTCTGATAAAAGATTAGCCCATGTAAATTAAATTTCGTTGACTAAAAAAATAACCATCTCGGGGAAAAATTTAAAAGATTGATGATTTTTTTATTTTTGTTAACCTAATTTATGCTGTTTTCTAATTAAATTTTCAATAAAAAAATATGCAAAGGGGAAACTAATAAAAATTTCCTTCTATTGATCCCTTCATGATAAAAGTTGACTGCAAAGTTGTAATGGCAAGAGTTTAAGTGAAAATTAAATTAAATTCATGCTATTTCTTCGTCTCGTAATGGGATTTCTTTAGCTGTTTTACTGTTTTTTTTTGATAAAATTTTTGAACAAAACTTTACAAGATTCAGTATATCTTTATAAATGATAAACCAGCATATGATCCTATATCTATTTAATAAAAGCGAAAATGTGTTGTGTGTGTGTGTGGTATGGTTCCGCCCCCCGTGGGGGGAATCCCATCAATACCCATTTTTGGAACCAGTTTACCAGGGGAAGGTTTTAAACCCCTTTTGAGATGATCCTCACTTTTTTTTTTTCTTTTTTTTTAGCACCCCATTTTGCGATAATTTTGAAAAAAGTGGGTTGGGAGGGTTGAAAACCTTATGTAGGTGATGGGGAAGGGTGAGTGAAGGGGGGGGGTGATGGGGAAAAGGGTGTGGGGGGATGGGGGGGTGAATGGGTGAGGGGAAAAGTGGGGGGTATGGGTAATGGGGGTGACGGGGGGTGTGGGGACGGGTAATGGGGGAGTGAATGGTGGGGGGTGATGTGAAAAGGGGGGGGGGGGTGATTGGGGGGAAATGGGTGAGTGAATGGGGGTTTTTGGGGATGTGAATGGTTGGGGTTAAACAACATTTCTACATCCCTGATTTCAGGAAAATTAAAGGGGGTACTGGGGAGTCTGTGTTTGGTGGGCCTTCGGCCCCCCAAAAACAGGTGGTGGGCCGAAGGCCCACTAATAGCCCTCCGCAGGAGCTAGCCAAAAGTCCCGCCGGAGGGCGGCTTTGCGGCTAGTATATATATATATTATATATGAATCCGAGCGGCCCTCCGACTTCAGGGCAAGTTCAGGCCCATGTGCAACAGGCCGATATTCCGTGCGCAGTCCAGGTATACAGTGGTCTATGGCCTAAGTTATATAGATAGACAGATATATTTTTGTTTCACATTCTTGTGGATAATAGCTTTATTTATGTAAATAACAATAAAGGAACAATTTTCATTCATATGTATTTATGCTAACCTTCATATGTGATAAATTATGGTTATTGCTTCATATACAAGTTATAGGAATATTTTGATCGATCTAGGGAATTTTGTGGGTTTTCTCTGGGAATGTCCTTGAATGATTTGTGGGAGCCCTGTGCCGGACCCGGTATGCATCAAAGGGTAGCAAATACCAAAAGATGCCGGAAAAAGTGTCCTTGTGACACGGCCTTTACTCTCACATGCAGTGAATGGTAGAGACATTGTGACTCAGACAGTGCTGGGTAAATGTGTTGTGACTGACTCATACGGTGTGGGTAGGAGCCTTGACTCATGGAATGGTGGGAACCTTGGCAGTGCTTAAAAGAGGTCTAGTGACTCAAGCATAACATAAGTGCCATGTGTTAAGGCAGTGCTTTGTTGACCCTTGTTAATGGCTCATGCAGTGGGAAATAGAGGCTGCGTATGGGGTTTATGGCATTGCTGGGTAATGGCCTTGTTACTGAGACCGTGTTGGAGTAGAGTCTCGAGATCAGACGTGCTGAGCAGGGGTCTTGTTATTTTGCAGAGCTGGGTAAAGAAAGGTTTTGTTACTTTATCAACTCTTGATAGGTGTGTTTTGACTCAGAGAAGTACTGGGTAGGAAGGAGCCTGGTGAGTCAGAATTTATATAATAAGTTAAGTTGACCTTATGTTCTTTTTTTCTATTAGAAGCTCAGGTGAATGTAGTTATATACTTATACATATTAATTGCAAGGCGAAAAATAACGAGTGTTATTGTTTGATTTTATGTACAGTATATGACGTGACATGTGTAAGCATTGGAAGTGTTTACAGTTTTAACAACCACTATACATAGAATGTCCAACACTCTCCCAGGCTATGCTGGTGGTGCTCGCGGGAGGCCTGGCAGTGGGTGTTGCCATTCTGGGCATGGAGTTGCTGTTTGCCACTGTCTTGCGTCACTGACGATGATGGTGAGCCTCTACCTGCTCGTGGATATTTTAAAGAGATAAATCATTGTAACAAAATAAAAAATATATTAAACTTGTCAGTCAGTAATAATTTATGTCATAAACTAATTTGCACTACTATTATAATTGAATTACAACTATCATCACACAATTGTAACAAGTATTAAACTTCCATACAAGATATATTCATGTACTTTACATCAAATATAATGGTAGAATTTTATAAATTATTATATAATTATGTAAATAGAAGCCATACAATATATATTTACGGGGGTAATGAAGTATACAAAGGCTCAGAAAGTGCTTTTAGAACCAAATATCGGAAAACGAAGACCAGATTCGTGATCACCATCAGCAAAAGCCACTATGAACAACGTTTCATGCAAATCCGGTGAAAGAAAATTTTAACTGCAATTGTGAAGGCAATGGCCCAGGAATTATTTGTGAAAATAACATTATAATTAATAAATGTATCTTAAACTCGAGAAAATTTTCTTACCAGAGAGAGGTCGCACGCGTAGTCTCTAGCAGTCTAGTCTCTCAGAGGGAATCTGAAAGACAAGCGCATTTGTTCCCAAAAAAAAACATTTGGGCCGTGGAATGTATTAGTACGAGCTGCGGAAAAGGGGGAAAGCATGTTTCCCTATTATCTCAAAAACCCGGGATTTTTTCGAGAAACAGTTATAGATGGAAAAAAAAATTCCTGATTTCATCAGGCTTCCCTGTGGGGGTAAGTAGATGAAATTCCATTGATAAATGACCGCATTAAGTGTGTTTTTAGGGCAATTTCCCGAAAAAAAATATTCCAGAATCAAGGAACGGAGTCATACATGCGTAAAACTCTTGAGAATAAAAAAATGAGCATTTTTTCAACGTAGCATACGATTGTTCTCCATGTCATGCTCTCCTGCAGATTTCTCTCCATCAAGACATAAACAAAAAGTTTGACGGATAATGTATGGTGCATCAATAAGCTGCGGGAAAATTTGAACATCACAAATGTGCGCAAAATATAAAACACTGTTAATCTCAAAATCTGTATAAGCAAAAAAAAACGGAAAGATGCTTACCTAGGGTAGATCTCGTTGAGCTTAACAAAAAGTAAATCATGCCATATTTGGTCTAGGGTTAATAGTTACCTAGGAAAAAATAGGGAAACGCAATAAAGGTAGTGTTTTAAACCATTATAAGCAGCCAAAAAATTGGTCGTTTTATTATCATACAGACGTAAAAATGTCTCATATCAATTGTACATCTTGCGAAGAACAATAATAAATATTCTATATAAATTTTTACTCAAGCATAGTTTGTTTTGAAAAGGGCGTACAATATATATTTACGGGGGTAATGAATTTTTACAAAGGGTCAAAAAATTTGCTTTCAGAACCAAATATCGGGAAACGAAACAGATTCCTGATCACATCCAAACCAGTATGAACAACGTTTCATGCAATCCGGTGATAATTATTTTTGCACCACTCTGAAGGCATTAGGGTAGGCATAGACCACTGTATACCTGGACTACGCACGAATATGGCCTTAACTTCCCCTGAAGTCGGAGGGCCGCTCGATTCATATATATATATAATATATATATATATATATATATATATATAATATAATATATATATATATATATATATTATATATATATATATATATATATATAATATAATATACGGATCATATAACTGGTTATCAGTATATATGATATACTGAATCTTCGTAAATGTTTGTTCTATAATATTTAAAAATAAAAAACAGTAAAACACGCTAAAGAAAGGCCATTACGAGACTATAAAAATATGCATGAACTTCACCTTTCCCATTTATAACTTTGCGAGTCAACTTTTTCATGAAGGGTATCATAGAAGCGCAATTCTTTTAGCTTTCCATTGCTATATTTCGTTATCTGATAAATTAATTAGAACCTTTCATAAATTAGCGTTAACTAACTAAATAAAATCATCATCGGGTAATTTTCCGGATTGATGAGGTTATTTATTTTATTTAGTCAACGCTAATTTATACATGGTGCTAATTCATTTATCAGAAACGAAATATATAAGTAAATAAATAACATCATCAATCGGGAAAATTCCCCCGATTGATTATTACACCGATTGTTTTTACCCGATTGATGATCCTGGCTCGCTTCTCACGCTTCATACGTCCCGATACGTGACGTCAGAGATAAACAACAAATGGGGGTTTTTTGCGCGAAATTTTATCATGCAGATCCTGTAAACCCCTCTATTCATCGCTCTTATTTCACTGGTTTTACAGGTTAACTGCTGCCCTGGTACATGTTACAGGCAACATCGAGTCACTAGCTTCCCATGAGAACACTTACAAGTAATAATAGTTACTCAAAAGCTTAAAATATCCACGTCAAAAACAGTCAGGTTGGTGGGAACAGGAGTATGGTTTGTATCATGTATTATTCTATCAACTATTATTACTTGTAAGTGTTCTCATGGGAAGCTAAGGCGTTTTCTGCGGGGGATTTTTGGTTGCAACCGGAAAATTTTCGGTTGCAAACGGTCACAACAACAACAACAAATGTTTGCGGGTCGGGCCAATCATCTTCCCTGGATGGTTGAACAGGGATCGAAATTTGAGCAACCGAAAAATTTTCGGTTGCAATCAGGATCCCCGCAGAAAACGCCTCTAGTGACTCGATGTTGCCTGTAACGTTAGACCTGTTCAGAAAACAATTTTTTCCTATTTTTATACCCCCCTGCAAGGTTTCCTATGCTTTTTGACCTGGAAAAGCCGAAAATCACAACCATTTTGAGCTAAAATGTCAGGAACATTTGCCTTATTGGACCTCAAGATATTAAGCCCGCGACAGTAGAAAAGCGCCTAATTTTGCCTTCCGCCAGACTTTTTTTCACCTGAGACTTTTGTTACAATTGGGATAGAACAACAAATTGGGTATCAAATTGAAGCATTTTTAATTTATTTCTGAAAAACAACCCAAAGTAAACATTCAAGAAAAAAAAGACACATCATATCCAGAAAAAAAGCAAAATTTTCTGATAATTTCATATAAATTTCATAAATATTACAATCTTGACATCGCTTTGCATCTTGAAGCTATCAAATCGCTCACGGTTGTATTCCACAGTTTGAAGAAGGTACTGTTTTTGCTGAGAATCTGTGGTAATGATGTTTGCGAAATCAGTCATCATCTTGACTCCCCGCTCAGCAATGTCATTCACTACTTTTACATTGCTGACATATTCCAGGGCCTTGCTGTGTCATCACTCCTTGGCCATGTCGCCAAAAGGCTGCAGAAGCCAGTCATACTCAATGCCAAGGGTGTCAAGCAGAAGATGACTCTCTGGACCAACTAGATCAGCCAGAGCCCGTCTTGGGGCTGTAACCTGAGGGAACATAGGTTTCCCTCGTCTGAAGCTATCTGGCTTCTCGTGGCGTGCAGCTTGGCAGCAATGTCCTGTTTCTCTTTGTCACTGAGTCTGTACCGAAGAGAGCGAACGGCACAACCTCCTGTGTCAGGTCCCCACTTGGGGTTTTTTCAAGTTTTTGTAGCACTGCCTGAGCAATCTCTGGATCTGTTCTCTTGAACTTCATCATGTCCTTCTGAACTGCAGATCTTTTGGGCGGGAGCATCTGCAGCAAGTGTAGATGACATCCACATGGTGATAGAAAAGTCCTAGGAAGAGGTTGAGGCGTTCCAGCTTTACAAAAGTTTCTTCATCGTACTCCAGCTGCTCAGCAAACATGAACATCTTCATAGAATACACGTTTCTTGGCCATCCACCTGGCCCGATGAATGGCTCCAGGACGACTCCAGTGGATTCCGCGGGGAGGCGTGTCCCCCAAGGACCGATCAGTGTAAGCTCAGCCATCTCACGTAGTCAGCTCTAGGAGGCTTCTCCGACCTCAGGGTTTCCTGTAGTATTTCCTTTTCACTCTTTCTTCTTTTTTATTCAACCATTTTTGTCTGATGGACAGGGTTGTAGGGTTGTCTGTGGTAAGTCTGTCCAAACGTCCTTGAAGTGCTTGAACCAAGGATTCTCTGGGCTCTTGACCTTGCCAAACAGATTCTCCCATACAGCACCAACCAGCACTTCTAGAATGTGGTGTCTGCAGGCCAGGTAGAACACCTTCCTGTCAAGCTGTTGCTCCAGAAGCTTGGCAGCTCCCCCATGTACTCCACTGTTGCTGGCCGTTTTTGTCAAACACAAGGGCATGATCACTCCAGTAAGCCCCCCATGCCTCCAGCAAATCCATGAATGCCTCTGCCTGAGCCGTTCCTGTTGAGCTTTCTATCACTGGTACTCCCAGTAGCTTGCCTTCAGGATAAAGCAGGTGGTCCTGAGACAAGCACAGCCAGAGTCTCTGACGTGGTCCCAGGATCACTTCCCAGGACATCTCTCAGCATCTTGCCATCCCAGTGGAGAGCAGCATACTTGGGAGGGTCCTCGCTAAATGCTGCCATGTACTCCTGGCTGATGTGGTACCTTGTCAGCATCCTGTTCCGTCTGGTTGTTGAGGTTGAGATGACAACTTGTTTCCCGGTCAGCTCCACCAGCCTTCAATGTGCAGAGACTAAGGCTGTCACTTGATTGTCAACAAACCCAGACGATCACGGTACTGCAGATGTCAACACACTCCATGACCCTCCTGGGAAATGTGAGTCACAGTGTCTTGGTGATGTGAACATCCAGGCCGAGGTTGTTGGTAATCCATGTCCTCTGCATTCCCCTTTACTGTCGGTTGGGTCCGCCCGGTAGACACATCAGCAGCAGTCCTTCGCTGTGTGCGCTAAAAATTGTAGAAATTTTGTGACAAATTCATATCTTGTTCCTCTCTCTGCTGCAGTCTTGCAGCCCTCTTTGCTTGCTGCTGGGACCGTGACTCAATATCTTGTCATGACCAGACATGTGGGCCTTTCTCTCTGTCTTCTGATCCTGGTAGAACCTGATGTCCTTGTCCTTCTTCTCCCTTGATAGCATCGGTTTCTCTCTATTTCCTGGATGGGATCTGAAGCTCCTATGTCGAACAGGCTATCTAATTCCAGGACAAAGGCACTCCTTTTCCCTCCAGGGTCACCTGTTCTAACCTTTTTTCCTTGCTAGATCTCTGTGCTTTTTGTGAAGTGTCATGAAATGCTGCGCTGCATTGTACTTGGTCATGGTCTTGATCCTAGCCATCTGCCAGAATGGGATGATAGCCTCCACTGTTTCATTTGGGGAGGTCTTGATGCTTAGGATTCCCCGTATTTTTTTGGCAAACTCTGGAGATGGAGGAAGTACTGGAAGGCCTGTCTGTTGGTGGGTAACTGGGAGCCCTGATCTGGATGATGGGGAGCCGATCAGAAGGTTTCTGTAGCAGATCTAGTAGCCAGGTCGGCGTGACGCTTGTCTCTGGACTGCAGGTGGAGGTTCTGAGATGTCAACTTTGCGTCCTCGGAGCTCCTTGCTTACTGCCATAGTGAAGTTATCTTGTGAAGTATCTCTGGATTTGTTAGCAGGTTTCAACAGATCTGCAACAATCATAACAGACCATTAGATGCCATGCTAAAACCATTGTGAATTTGTGACTAGAGTGAAATAAATTATATTTAGTTTAATTTTTTTGAAAATTTGTAAATATCACATGTAATATTTCCATAAATGTTTCTATGCATTTTGATGTTTCAGTCAGCATCTAATTACTTGCTTTAACCTGCTTATGCCCATTTATTGGTGAAAAAATAGGCGAAAACAAACATCAAAATGCTCCGAAACTGGCTTTTCAGAAAACGTGTATAGAATAGAACTTCATGCTTCATGAGGCAAAGGTTCCTGACATTTTGGCTTATAATTTGTATAACAAATTTTGTTGTTGTAATTTGTTGACTTTTCCAGGTCAAAAAGCATTGGAAACCGTGCAGGAGGGTATAAAAATAGGAAAAAATTGTTTTCTGAACAGGTCTACTGTAACGTGTATCGGGGCAGCAGTTGAGTTGTAAAATTTGTGAAATAAGATAGATGAATGGAGGGGTCTACAGGAATTCGCACTGATAAGATTTCGCGCAACACTGCCATTTGTTGTGGTATGACATGACGAGAGGAGATCGAACGTCAAGTCTGGTGAAATAACTTAAGCGAGTCTTTTAACCATAACACCAGACGTTGTTTTTCTAATTTTACTAATCATGCTATCAAAAGCAGACAGGAAACGTTTTTGCTGATGCATTATGCTCCAATTTGGGTTCTTAGAGATCTCTCACACTTGTTGAGAACGTGAAAATGTTGTAACGCTCGCCTACGGGGACGAGAAATCTGGTATACGAGAGTAGTACTGTAATGCCCATTATTCGGGAGAGATAGTAGGAAAATT
This sequence comes from Chionoecetes opilio, assembly GCA_016584305.1. NCBI lineage: Eukaryota > Metazoa > Arthropoda > Malacostraca > Decapoda > Majidae > Chionoecetes > Chionoecetes opilio. The sequence continues at coordinate 47,176 of JACEEZ010002504.1, read as the reverse complement.
ATTATTATAAAATTCCCGAGCTATGTCTTGTCAGTAGTTAATTTTTTCTCTTTGTCTCACGGGTGACTCATCGCCCTGCTATCATTTCCGCCATATTTTCTCATCATTTGTACTTCCTACGCGCCATTTTGTTTTTTCTTCTTTCTTTTTCCGCCATTTTCTTCCTTCCTTCTTTCCCTCCCTCTCTCCCCGACATCCCGTATGCGAGGCAAGTTTCCGTGGAATAATTATTCTGCGATCAGTGATAACTAATGATGTCAGATCTTTTTATCTTTTGCCAGCTATCTGGTCAGACCAAGTAACTCTCCCAGATTCTTAATGTCTTTCAAAATAATCCCTATCGTTATCGGTTATGGTCATATATGGACGTTGTAGTAAAGATACACGCTAAAATGAAAACCTACCAAATTTCTAGGCTTCATATTTTTACCCTCTCACTCCAAAAATGTGTTCGGACATTTGACGGGCCCACAAATAATACCTTTCTCGGGTATTAGACTAAGCATATTAAATTCTTCAGTATCAAAGTAAACAGGTTTATATTATAAGCCACATGTTCTTATATACGCAAGTTTAATTATTTAAATAGTTATTTCGGGATTAAAAGTTACTCACTTGAGGTCACGCCTAAATCTTTCAAACAATTCCCCTTTATGCCGCAGGCCATAATCCCATTTCGAGTCATTCGTCTCTCCGTCTCGTTGTAGGCCGTCCGTGTCTTCTTCAAAGCCACATGGTCTTAATGAAACACACACAACTTTCTCCTCACATTTTTCTCTACTAGATATCTATCTTCCATGTGTAATTTATAAATATTAAGAGGTATGTTACCTAAGTGTAGGGTAATTCCCTGAATAGAAATTCTAGTGAGGAGAGTTATGCTCATAAGAGCTTCCTTTCATCACCTAGGAAGAGTTCCTGTGTCAGGGTGTAAAGTTCCTTTTCTTACTTCCGAGTAGAGTTTTCTCGGTATAGTGTTAACCCTTATATGTTGGATATGATCTCAAGCAAGAGACTTACTATGTCACTATGAATAAATAGGATATCATTTGCAAATATAGTTCTAGTGTTATTATAAAAACCCAGGTGATTATTCTGTGTTAGGACAGTAATTCCCCACACTTCCAAAAGAGTCAGCCTTTACTCGGTATAATTCCACGTACCAACCACGACTACCAAGATCAATCTAATATTAATATTAATCAAACGTGCCCAGGGAGTAATCATAGTGAACTACTCGCCAGGGCTGGTGGCAGCAAATCCCTTTAACCTAAACCTTATTATCCTTTCCCCTTAAGTACATCCCCCTTTTCAGTACTCTCCGCAGTGAGACGTGGTCATACTATAATCATATAGTGAAACCATAAGACTAAGTTAAATCCTCCATTCAAGTTGTAATCTTTTATCAAATCATCCCCAAATAATATCATTCAAGTAACGTTGACCAGTTCTAAACCCCCCATACAAGTTACCCCCAATTTCTGTCAACACAGTACCATAAACCTTTAAGCTTCATCATCCACTTAGAATGGCCACCACAAAACATTGCAAGATATCTAAGTATGCATGACATTACTGTTGATGGACATGAAAGAAATTTATTGGTAGGTAGAGCAGCTGATAGGTATATATTGTGGAAATGACTAGCATTGCGTTTAATTCAGTATGTTTATGAGAGAAGATGTGGTTGAATATGAGTTGAAGATGACAATTCGTCATTGTGTGCACATTCGACTTTTTTTTTTTGCATTAAATCAATCAATCAATCGTCATTGTGTGGTTGTTTTGTTTACAGTTATCAGCTGTGATCGCCGAGCGGGCGAGCCCCGACAAGAAGCTAGCAACTGTCAGCCGTTCTGGCGAGGCACGCAAGCGAGAGAGAAGCCTGGAGAAGCCAGGCTTCTTGGGCATCCTCACCAAAATTCGCCTTATTAGCCTTATTGGTCTTTGGTATTAGCCTTACTGCGGTCATGCCAAATCATACTATGCAGTCACGGCCTAGGATGGCCGCTTTCACAAATGCTGCCTTTGAGGACCTTCAGTTGGGTCGCAAACTAACTGATGAAGCCAGTGTACCAATATTGCGGATGATTGATAGAGATACTGGCATCAAATTTGTCGAGCCAGCTGTCCTCATGACTGCCCTTTGGCCGGATGCTTGCATTCCTGACCTCTCGGAAACGCCGAAAGCGCTGCTAATTGTTCATCTCGGCGTAACCGAGGATGATGGACATTGGGTCCTCATTACTTATGCGAATGGCACTGCCAATGTACAGTATAAATTATGATTCAATGAATCACATGAGCATTTCCCCGCAATTGCGGCAAGTTCTGCTTTAAGTTTTTGATGTGTTTCTTGAGTTCTTGGAGTTACTCGGTTTATTAGAGATAACAAGTGCTTATGGGCCCTTCGGACACATGCATTTATGTTTGTAGTAGTAGTATGAAATTATATTAGACAACAATGTGAGTGCAAACTCCAATCGTGTTGTTGCTGTCGTTAGTCACTGGCCAAAGTGCCTCGGGGTAGACCACGTTCCGTGTGCTTCTACGGGGCGCCAACACTTCGACGGCATCAGCACAGCCAACCCTTGACAGGGTGACGTAGAGTTAGCCGTGCGTGGAATATATTAGAATATCAATCTCAAGCACACACACTCACACACACACACACACACACACACACACACACACACACACACACATGCACACACACACATGCATGCATACACACACACACACACACACACACACACACACACACACACACACACAAATATTAAGTCCATGAGTCTACTGAGTTTGTGGAATACGATAAGACGTTACCGCAGAGTTTTTCCTGTAATCTAATACGCCTAAGTGTTTTTAGCCCAAAAACCCCCTTCAAAATTATTCAATCGACATGGGACTAAGCCGCTTACCACCTACGATTTATTTGCGATTTTTTGAGCCTACTCTCATCAAAATTGAATTTACAGTTTCGGCTACCCAAAACAGACAGACACACAGACACACGGCTACACCTATAGTATATTAGACAAGTGCTTGTGGGCCCTTCGGACCCATGTATTGATGTTAGTAGTAGTATACGTATATTAGACAACATGTGATTGCAAACTCCAATCGTGTTGTTGCTGTCGTTGGTCACTGGTCAAAGTGACTCGGGGTAGACCACGTTCCGTGTGGTTCCAACCCTTTGTGTTCCGTGTGATTCCAACACACACACACTTACACACGCATACAAAAATCCATGAGTCTACTGAGTTTGTGGAATGCGGCAAGACGTTACCGCAGAGTTTTTCCTGTAATCTAATACTTCTTAAGTGTTTTTACTACTCACATCAAAATTGAATTTACAGATTCGGCTACCCATAACAGACAGACAGACAGACACACACACACACACACACACACACACAGACACACACGGCTACTCCTATAGTATATTAGATACAGCCAGTCTTATAAGGAGCGACACCCGGATGTGTGAACGCTACGCCTGATCGGTGTGCAATCTCACGTCAGCCGACAGAAGGGCTGCCTAGTGCATTCAAATATATGAGTGACAGTTAGCGTCTCCCTACAGTCTGTGAATGCGATAACTCCAGAACTTATCGAAGAATTATAACGAAACTCGCCAGGCTCACTTATGGCTTGAATATCTCAGACGAGTTATAAAATGGAAACCATCCAACCAAGGTCAAGGTCACTGCCAAAGGTTAAAGGTTTAATAGTTCCGTAAATATATGCGAGTTACATCTCTAGTTTCACTTGACCAGCAATAGGAAACCATGTGAGCCTGAACTGTTCATGACCTTGAAAATCACCTTCAATATGTCAATCAATCATTGGGGGCATACGCCGGGGGCGCGTCGCCTCGCCCACCCTACGACGCCACTCCCGGGGTCACCACGCGCGAGTTCCCATGCAGGCTCCTTTCCCATACCAAGCAGCTCTCGACAAGAAACATCAACTTGCCCCAGCCACGAGCCTTGTGGGCGCCCCCTTGGCCTCCTCCACGCCGGATTGTCTCTTACAGATACAACCCGATGGGAAGGATCGGTTTCAGGGTAGCGTGCCACATGCCCATATAGCCGAAGTTGGCGCTGACGGACTATGCAAGTAATAGGCCTCGATTCAGACTCACGGTGCAATCGCTGATTTGACACGTAATCATCCCAGCGATACCCCATGATTCTGCGAAGACACTTATTACCAAAGGCATTGATTCGTCTCTTCAAGTCACTATTTAGTGTCCCATGTCTCACAACCATAGAGTAAGACAGGGATCACAAGCGACTTCAAGATCCGGATCTTTGCCCTGCACAGGTACCGACAACGCCAAATACTCCCGCTGAGCGAGTCCATAACACCGTGGGCTATGCCAATCCGCCGTAAGACTTCTTGACGTGACCCCCCGGTCATTACGGACTGCGCTACCAAGGTATGCAAAACTTTCCAAGATCTCAATGTCCTCGCCACACCCATGAACAGACTGTACTGCTTCATCTAGTAAGTCTCCAAACACCTGGACCTTGGTCATGAGCCAAGAAACCTCAAGTCCCAAAGGATTTGCCTTCCTCCCCCCCTGCCCCCGCCGCCTTTTTCCGAGGGGCCAAACACCAACGTCAATACCATCCACAATTT
>JACEEZ010002504.1:0-42193 GCA_016584305.1 Chionoecetes opilio | reverse complement strand
TCCTTGGTTGAACTTACCGGACCAGGCGTGAACCCAGACTGCTGAGGTCTCTGATGCTTCACCAGATGACTGCGAATCCGTGGCAGCAATAGATGGCAAGCAAGCACCTTGCCTGGTACGCTGAGCAGTGTAATACCGCGATAATTGTTGCAGTCCTGACGGTCCCCTTTCCCTTTCCAGATAGGGACGACCAGCCCCCTTTTCCAGTCAGGAGGAATGGTACCTGATTTCCACACGGCAGTCAGGACAGCATGCAACCCGCGGATTCATGGCCTCACCCCAGCTTTGAGGAGCTCCGCACTGATATAACAAACACCAGCTGCCTTTCCACCCCTCAACTTTGCTACAGCCTCTCTGACTTCGTCAAGAGAGGGTGCGGTTTCGTCAATGGGAGGATCGGTATGTGGTAAACCTTGATTCTTTTGAAGAAAAAAAATTTGTAGTTGATTTTACATTATGCATCTATTAAGTCTTATGTGTATATATTATCGAAATACAGGAATGATTACTACTACTACTACTACTACATACAACTACTACCACCACCACCACTATGGCTGCTACTACAACTAATACTACTATTACCATTCTTATACGACTGCTACTATTATTACTACTAACTACTACCATGCCAACTATTATTACTACTACTACAACAGTAACAACATAATTACTACTACTACTACTACAATTATTACTGCTGCTGCTACTACACTACCACTACTTATACTACTTTTGCTATTACTACTACCACTAGTACAACTACTACTACTACAACTACTATTACTACTTCTGCTACTACTACCACTATTTCTGCTACTATAACATCTAAGATTACCATGCTAGGATCATTACTGCTATGTATAACTCTGGTGCACTATTACGAGTAAGTGCCTTTCCTATGGACTTGGCATAACTGCAATAATGTCAAATGTATGACGCATTATTGTGTACTTTACTTTCAGTGGCTTCATGACTTGATAATAAATCAAGAAGCCTCGGTTAGTAAGTATGAAATTCTTCTGTGGTGGAGTTGCGTAGAAATATATAGCTGGTGATGCTTCATCTGATTGACTCACTTCTCTTACTGCCTGTCTCCTGCTACCGACGACCTGCCCTGCCGCTCCACTCCCAGTGAATCTTCCTGAGGTGAACAAGCAAGTAGAGGTGAGGTAGTGTGTTGAAGTATAAACATACACACACACACACAACACACACACACACACCACACTATTGGTATTCTATCGTTATCAGGTTTACTGATAAGTGAACAAGTGTTTTCTTATTAGAGGAAGTGATGGTATTACATCTCCGAAGGGAAACTTGTCTCTACGAGCGGCTGATGTTCCTGTGGCTGTGGTCTGCGGGCCTGTCAATGCGGTCAATTGCGAGGCGATGTGGCAGAAGTCCAGACACAGTTCGGCGATGGTTGTGCTGGTGGATCCAGAATGGACGTATTGTCAGGCCAATCACCAAGTATGAGCACTGTCCTATGTGTACTAAATATCATAATGAGAACAAAGAATAAACACCAGTATGCGGGCCTGTCAGTGTGGTCAATTGCGAGGCGATGTGGCAGAAATCCAACCACAGTGAGACGCTGGTTGTGCTGGTGGAGGCTGAATGGACGTATAGTCAGGCCAATCACTAGGTACTACACACCTGTCTTGTGTGTACCCGATATCATATATGAGAGTAAGGAATCAACTCCAGTATTTGTCTTTCAGGCAGGCAGTCAGTCGGTCAAGATTGTCATCCTTTGGTAGGAAAACGTGGGCTTTTCTGCCGTAGAGGCGGCCCACAGGCACGCCTTTACACTTTCAACACTACTTATATAGCAGAGATAATGTGAAAGTTATTGCATTATAATTCTAGCTCATCCATTCTTTAATGTTTCAGTAAATTATACGTTGAATATAAAAACGTAATGCATACTCCCACAAAACAAATTAGTTCTTTTTATCTGTATGATATAGTTAACAAAACTGCCACAGAGACCATCATTTTCCTTGCGGACAAACAAATTCAGTGTCTGGCATCACTTTACATTTTAATTCTTGCATCATCTCACCTTCACATCGCCTTTGGAATGTATCTGTTGGGAAACGGTGGACTAGTGTTGAATTTTGTGTTTAGTTTTGTATTTGTAAGGCATTAATCTAATTGTTAAGCAAAAGTTAGCAAAAGCAGTTAATAACGAGACAGAACAATCTACACTCCTTCCGTGCCTCCAGTGTATAAACTGTTACATTACACAATACTTTCATTCTCGTATTATAAATCACCACTCAGTAATCTAGTCATTGGCGTTGGCACAACAAAACTTAATTCCAGGTCGAAGTCAATGAAGAGTCAAACTGCAGAGACGTACAGGAAATTTCTTTGGAAGACTTTGCTGTCGAGAAGCAGAGGAGTAGAATGCCAAATCTCCTTAAGTAACGAATAAAGTTACAGGTTTGGTAAAATACTTAGTCTATTAGCTTTAGGAAACCATTAATAGAATGAGCTGTGAATGATTTCGATCTTCTCATCGCCGTGAATTGGGTTTACGCCAACATAAGTACTTTCCATGATGTGTCTGATGTCTAATTTGATAAAAGTTTTCCGCTGACACTTAAACATTTATCACTATCACATTGTCATAATTGCTAATTAAGTTGTAACTACTTTGACTAGTATTTACATAGCCAGGCACGCTAGATTTATTTATAATGAGTAAAATTTTGCATTTAACAATAAAAAACATTTTTTTTTTCCCCCTATAAAGTGTATTTAGAGACGTGGTGAATGGTATTTTACAGTTTCTTATTAATACAACCATCTGAAGAAAGTTGGCATTTTTGAAAATATGCACTTGCTCGATTATTATTATTTTTTCTTTTAATCAAGTAGACATTTTGATAAAACTTTCATCGCCAGCATCAAGATGAGGTTATTTATACAACTCTATTTCTGGTTCTTCTCGGTGGACTGCATTACTCTTGTACCTAAGGCTCGGCGCCAGAGTAAGTCTCGTGAGAATTATTGAGTCATTTACTGACTTGACATAGTTCATTATTGCTGAGGTGATTTAAGTGACGTTTAACTGACATCGCTGACTTAATAAAAACCCATACGCCTCATATGAAATATTTTTCCTTGAATACATTTTAGCCACATTTAGTCATTACATTAAGTAGGTGACTGAGGTGTCGCATATATCTGCAGAGGACAACTGGGATGTAGACGAGGTCACGGCGGTGAGGGATGTGCTCCAGAAATCATCACAAGGCGACGTGTCTCTTATCATTATCACTGAAAAAATATCATCGGTGAGCATTGCATCTTTCATGGCTTATTTTCTTTTCAATTTACAGTATTAACCATTTGTCTCTGATCACGAACGTACATGAGATGCAAGAACATCCATTTCAGGATGAAGTCAATGCTCTCTTTGAAGACTCGCGAGGTGTGGCCGTGTTTGAGGCGACTTTCCAACGGGTCACAAACAGTTCCCGCACGTGATCGCTGTGCCCGCCAGGTACAACTCAGGCTAAGGCTGGCGGAATTCTGCGGGTGCTGTAAAATAGATTTGTAAAGAGAAACAAACAAAACAAACCTTTATAGTAGTAATAGGAGTAGGAGAAGTAGTAGTGATAACTATAGTTGTGTGTGTGAATAATCTTATGGTACTATAGACTATTGTACGTATATGCTTGCGGACAGGTGAGGTTGACTTCGTGGATGGTCGTGGTGGTGGTGATCAGTGACGATCCGATCTTCCTGTCTTCTTTCGCCCGACTTGCACGTGAGGGTCGCTTGCTGGTGTGGGCCACGAAACTCATTATTGTCGCCCGAAAAGGTATGCGACCCCATCAGCTCCCCCGACTTGGCCCCCTAACTCTATTTCCTTTGGGGAAAAATTGTGGAGCAAAAAGGTGTGGGGAGAAATTTGATTCATGCCAATTGTGTGACAAAGACATACAAAAGAACAAAGAGTATTTTGTCAGCATAGTTTTGCATTTTACCGGGGGGTTTGGGGATTGTTTTAAATTACCTGTGTCTGTCCTACGTACAGCCGAACCGGGCATCGGTCCAAGGGCTACGCGGGACGTGCTACCAATCAAGTCCCTTCCAATTCCTCTTTTGGGTTGTTTTTCTGGACGTTGGGAGGGACCATTGACTTCCTCAGCGCTTTTTTCGAGAGAATTTTTAAAAAGTAAAGGCAATCTTCAAATTTTAATTTTTTATCAATAGCTCCGTACCTTTTTTTCCCATGGGGTCATGGTTATAGCCCTGGGGGTTATTGAGCCTTTGATCGTTGGCCCTCCCCAAAAGCCCACAGGAACCTGGGGCGGCGTAAACATAAGTATATAATGGCACCATGGAACAATTTAGGGAAAACTTGGAAAGTTTGCCCATTTGAACTATTTTTCAAAATTGCACAAAAGGAAAAGTTTGCGTCTTGCAGCATTTCATAACAAATTATCGTGGTCGCCCTTTGGCAATAATATGGCCACTATCTAAAAACGGTTTGGGAGTTTTTAAAAGGCAGATACAAAAAGACCGTCTAGAGGCGTTGCATGAACATTTAGATTCCTGATAGGTTCCAAAAGGGGACTTGATTTAAGAAAGTTTCAACAATGATGGTTTTTCCCAAAGATACTGTCGTTAAGATCCAAGTAGTTGAAGTATTTTGGAAAATTTTGTTGAAAGACTTCAAATTTTTTTTGATTTTATTGTTTTGTCTTAAAAATGGTCATAATGGGGGGGGGGGGGTGGGGGGGCATCAGTAAGCGTTTTACCTCCGCCCGAATTTATCAAATATCGTATATAATTTATAATTTTTATATATATTTATATATAAAAAATATTATATAAAAAAATATATATATTGCACTCAGTTGAGCGCATACCCCCCCCGAATTGCCATAATTGGGTTGCCATGGCAAAAGTTTCAATAGTTTTCACCCAAAATTTAAAAATCATCTTCCTTATACGAAAAGACTTGGTATAACGAGTTTGGCCCAAACTATTTTTAATTTTCGAGAAACCTGTACACTAACAGACAGACAACAGCAGATGGGGGGAAAAAAACCCCTCCAACTTCGTTGGGGCGTAATAATTGACAAACCCATTTTATAAGTATGGAGAAGCAGTGAAGGACTTTAGTCAAGACTGCTCCTGAGAGGCAAACTAAAAATGTTTTGAGAAGTTTTACTTTTTTTTTAATTAAAAAGCGTGAAAAAATTTTATGTTATGTAAAAGAAAAATTGGGATGTATTTAAATTTTTCCGTTTTTCTTCTTCTGACAGACTGTCTGAAAAAAACTAATGTGTTAGGGCCAGGAGCAGACCCACAGAAACTCTGAGTGAGAAACCCGACCGACGGCCCGGGCGGCAAGCGCGCATTTAAAGGTTTTGGTCTTCTTCCTCGATTATTAGCCAAGGACTTAAATTCTCTAAGGTTTCAATATTTAAAAGTTAACATCAACAAATGAAAACAAGTTTTACGTTAAGTTATGGATGATATCCGTGTCAATATATAAAACCCAAAAAAAGGTTTTTCTCTGTACCTTTATCTTAATTTCCTTTAAAACCCTTCATTGGAGCTACTGTTGACGGACATTGTTCTTCTCCTAATCTATCAATAAATGGTGTTTCCCCAGGGTTCTACCTATACCCACTCTCTTCTATTATTCATAATGATTTAAATCTAACCCAAAGCCCTATCCATCCCGCTGAGATTTAACCCCGCATTTTTCAAGTCGTATATTAGACGTTAACTCAAAGGAACTAAATGATTCACAGAGAGTGCTACCCAGCGCCCAAAATTTGATCTTTCTATAATTTTGATTGGGGCAAAGAACCTTTTTTGTTCAAGTCTCAAAAACTCAATTTCTTTACCCATTTACTCGACAAAACCCACCAGTAACATCCCCCTATCAAAGACACTCAACTTTTCCCACAATAATTCTTGGACTGTCCTTTCTAGAAACTAAAGGGAAAACTACACTATTCTTTCCCAAAAAAGCTTCTAAGAAAGTTAGGGGGCCTGTGGGGTCTGCTCCATTTTTTTTCCCCCCCAGTTTCTTGCTTGACGGGACCTTCGCCCCGTAGGAGTAGTCTCTATGTTTGGGGGGGATCCACTCATACGTTTTTTTAAACAGGGTTTAGTCAAAAGCTTTTTGTTCATCAAATCCCTTCCTCTGATGCTGTTTCAAAACTTTAAAACCCGCCGAAATGTTGCTTCTTTTGCTATCTTTACCCCTTATTTTTTATGTCCTGCTCTTCTGAAATTGCTGGGGGGGGGAGAGCATCAGTTAGATTCCCCCCCCCCCCCGCGGCCCCGCTGCACAAGACTTTTACTCTTTTTCACCCCTTTTTCTTTCCATCTTTTTAATGCAAGATTTAATCATTTATTTTTAACCTTTCATCCCTTTCTCTGTAAATTTGTAAATTTCTTCCCCTTTTTTCTTTTTTTTTCCCCTTTTCCTATGATTTTAAACCCCTTTTCGGAGAGGATGACAAGACCCCTCCCAAACAAATTTGGCCCCCCCCCCCTTTCTTTATTCTCTTATGCCCTTTATAGAGACTGGGAACTAAGGGGTTTGAATATAAAAAAATGGAAGCTAAAAGGGACCCGTGGGGCCCTTTACACGTGGTATTTTCCTGTTTTGTTTTTACCTCTTTTTTTGTGTGGGCCCGGGCCCAAAGGTCCTTTGTGATGAAAAAAAAAAAAACCCTTTAAAAACCAAAAATTTCAGAGAAGGAATAAGAAAAAAAATTTAAATAAAGTTTCTTTTAAAAATTAATAAAATTTATTATTTTTGTTTTTGTTTTTCCCGGGTGGTCCGGAAGATACACTTTTAAGGGCCGCCGGGAAAATTTGGGTGGGGAACAAAGATGGCGGATGGCCCCTTCCCCGGGCATGTTGAACCAGGGGGCACAAGGAGGAATGGTACCCCACACACACACACAAAAAAACACCCCCACACACACACAAAAAACCCACACACCCCACACCCACCCACACACCCGTACACTTCTCGAGTAGTAGAGTGTTTAAAAAAAATTTTTGACACCAAGTTTGACCCCGGTCCCGATTCGATGTTTTTCTTGAAATGCGGCTAGTTCCCCCCTTTTTTTTTAAATTTTTTTTTTTTTTTTTTTTGGCAGATAGCGCCTGTTGGCAAAAAAAATCCAGGGCTGGGAAATGATGGGCCCCCGGAGGTTTACTTGTGAGGGCTATGAGGTTGCCCTCGAAATGGGATTTTTTTTAGTGGCCCCTGTGTTTATAATCATGAAAAGGGAAAAAGATAAAACTTTTTTATGCCCCACATTTAAAAATTTTTAGGCTCATGCTCCCCCCTGTATCCTCCAATGCAGAAAGCTGCCAAAGGTAGATTTTAATTTGGGCACATATGGGTATTCTTGGGCCCCCTGGGCGATTTTTAAAAAGACTTTGGCATCGGGACGGATTCGAATTTCTAATACAGGGATGTCAACAAGAAAAAAAAAAAAAAACCTCTGAAATAAAATAATAGGGGCCCAAACTCATCCGAGGGGGCAGCGAGGTGACCGACCCGGTAGCGAGGGAACCTCCCAGCTGGGGGTTGGGGGGCCCGCTTTTAAACCCCCCCGAGATTTTTTGTAAATTTCTTTGCTCTGAGAGAGCTTTCGGAGAGGCCCCTTGGTTATATCTATAAAAATTTTTCTGGTTTAAATTTTGTCTGTTTTTGTCCACAATTTGTGTATATATCTCTGGCCATACTATTTTGAGTATTTTCCCCTCGGGGCCAATCTGGCTTGCCCCTGCGGGTGGCATCCCTGATTGAACTCTCCAGGCCTGGACCCTCCCAAATTTGCCCACAGTGGGGGGCCCAAGTGTGCCAATCGATACCACCCCCTGGATCCCCAAGAGCAAATCTCCCCGGGCTCGGGCGGGCTGAATCCCCCCCCAACATACGGGCTGTGGGCGGCTGAAATTCCCAAACCCCCAACATACTGCCCCTGAGAAAACTTTGCAGTGGAGTCGGAGATATCGGCAGCCTAGTTTTAAACTTCCCGCTAGGCACCAAAAAAAATTTTTTATGGTCTATGTGGATCATTTGGCCGGGGTTAGGTTCGGCTGTGGGTAGGCAACTAGTACAACCCCCCCCCCCAAAATTTTTTAAAAAACCCAAATTTTCCCCACGATTCAAAAAAAGACCCAGCTGACAAAAAAAATTTACTCGGAAATCCGCGAATCCGGGGAAAATTGACACCCCTTTTTATCCCGAGCTTGCCCCAACTTCCACGCCTACTACTGCCCCCCCATGGGGGGGTTGGTGGCCAAAGGGGTTTTAGCGTCTTGGAGTGGAAAAGCTCGATGTCTCGAGTTCGAATCCTCCGGGGGGCAACTTTTTCGACCATTTTTTAACGGGTGGTTTGGGGCGCCGGGTAGTTGGGGAGCACAAGGTCCCGAGTTCAAGCCCCCGCCAGGAGAAACTTTTTTCTTCCATCAGCATAACTTAAGTTAATTTCAATTTCCCTAAATTTTTACATGGTCTCTGTAAAGGCTTTTTCCCAAATAAAATGATTTTATTCCTGTGTTTTTTTTCAGTCCCCTCAACCTTAGTTTTTGGCACCTTCATGAAATATAAAAAGTGCTGCTTTTCTAAAAGACGAAGTAGCCTATTGCTTTCTTTTTCTTTTTTTTCTTTACGTATTGGGAAAAAAAAAGATATGATGCTGGCAGGGATTCCCCCCACTGACGGATTGCCTTCATGCAGGAGGGGGCCCCTTTGGTTTGGGGGACCTTTCGCCCTAAACCCCCGCACGCAAACGAAGCCCCCGATTTCCCCGGGCCCATTTTTGGGTTTGTGAACCGGGAAGACGTTCGCTGGTCGTGGGATTTCCAAAAGTGGACCCGTGGGGCTTTTTTTGCCCATAAAGGCCGTGGGTGGGGGGCGGTCCTTCTTTCTTTCCGTCTTTCTGTTTCGCAACCTTTTCTCCTTTTCTTTCGGGCCGTGATTTTCTCAGAGCAGAATTTAAGAAAAAAAAGGTTTTTTGCGTTCGTCAGTATTAGGCTTCGACAGTGTAGTATTTGAGTACAAATTTTCTTTGGTTTTTTAAATTTCCCTCATGTATTAAGTAAACCCCGTGAATCTTCCAAACCGATTATCATTTTTAAAATAAAATTTATATCATATCCCCTGCAGTCATATTGCAAGATATTTTTTAGATCAAGTACCATCTTTCGCCCCGCTTTTTACCCAACATGTTGGGGGGGGAGGGGAAAATATGACCAGCGACGCTTTGCGGCACGGGTTTTTGGGCTGTTTCCAGAACGGCCTGTGGCTGCCCCCTGATAAAAAAAGTTGAAATAGTAAAGGGGGTTTTTATGAGACCCCCCCATTTACAAAAACCCACAAAAAAAACCCCAACGCACGGGGGGAAAAATTTTTTGTAAATAGAGTTGCAATTTTTGTAGCACATGACCGTGCACTGAGGGGGGAAATAGTCTCCCTAAAGGGGCGGCCCACACTAGCCATTTTTACCCGTGGCCCTGGGCGGTTGCGTGGGTGGGCGTCCCAAATTTCCGCCCCGTGGTTTTAAAAAAAATGCCCACATTTGGGGCCCAGCGGTGGGCCCGGGGGCGAATGTTTATCCGTTTGGGGGACCCAGCCCCCACTATGTTGGGGGAGCAGAGAGGATTGAGGGTCTATAGATTGGCAGCAAGCTAATTTTTAAGGGAAAAATTTTGGGATCTTTTTTCCAAAAATAAGGATAATTTCATCGAGTAAAACCTAGATAAAATTTCATTTTTTTTGAGAGATCAAAAGATGAGGGACTATACAATGATCCCCTTTAAAACAAAGCCCTTTACTCCTTGACCTTGGGGGCTTCCAAAGTTTTAAACAAAGCCGTAATGCCCTAGAATAAAAAACCCCTTCTTTTTTGGTTTTTTAAGGATTGCGGGTGATTCCCTGAGGAACTCTATGACCCCGGTATTTTCCTATTATGCTAAACAAAAGGCGTGGCCAGCAGTAGTTTTGGGGGGAGGGGACAGACGTAGGCGGTGCGGTTTATGAAAAATCATCGATGGGAAGGGGTTTTTTTTTTTTTTTTTTTTTTTTTTTTTTTTCCCCAAAAAACCCAACCCCAGAACTCCGCCGACGTGGAAAATTTTAAACCCCAAAACCCGGAAAATTTTGGGATCTTAAATTTAAACCCAAATGAGAAACTTTTTTTCTTTGGGAATTTTATCCCCGAATGCAGAAATACAGGGAAAACCCCAAAGGGAATAATGGACGAGGACTGGGGGGTCATTTTCAGTAACCCACGGAAAAAAATTTTTTTATGCCCCCAAAAAAAGGTGCTTTTTTTGAATGGAAAATAGGGTTTTTTTTTCCCGGGAAACCCAAAAGTTTTTATACAAAAAAAAAAAAAATCACCGAATTTTTTGGTCGCCGTTTTTCCCAAAAATTTTCAACTGAATCCCCCCTCGAAAAAGCACTAAAAATTGACCGGGGGAAAAAAGGTGTCAGGGTCCCCAGATAACAGGGGAAGTGATTGGGAATTTGAAACATAAAACCTAAAAACCCTTTAAACCCAACCTTTTAAAGGGTTTTAAAAAGGGGGCCCCAACCAAAAAAGTAACCACAAAGTTAAAAACCTAAACCAAACCCTTTAAACCCCAAAAATAAAACCAAAAACCCAACCTTAAAAACCCCAAAGATACCTAACCTAAAAATTAACCACAAAGTATACCAAACCTAAACCCTTTAAACCCCAAAAAAATAAACCCAAAACCTACCTTAAAACCCCAAAATTTTACCTAACCTAAAACCACAAAGTATAAAAACCCAACCCCAAACCCCTTTTAAAAGGTTTTTAAAAAAAAAAATTTTTAAAACCCAACCCAACCTTAACCTAAAGGGTTTGGTTTTGGTATAACCCTTTGGGGGTTGAGGGGGTTTGGGGGTAAGTTTCTAAAACTTAAGGTTAGGCTAAAGTCAGGTTTGGTATGTTCTATTTAATCACTTTTCCCCGGGTTTTCTGAGACCCTACAAATTTTTCTCGGGAAAAATTTTAGTGTTTTTTTTTATAGAAATTAAATGTTTTTTAAAGGGAAAAGGCCCACCATAAAAAAATTTGGGGTGAAGGAAATTTTTTTTTTTGTATAAAAAATTTTTTGCTTTCCGGAAAATAAAATTATCTCCCTTAGAAAAAGCACTTTTGGGGCAGGAAAAAAATTTTCAGTGGGCCCGAAAAAGACCGGGGGGGGGAAATCCTCGTCCCCTTATTACCCAAAACCGATTTAAAAGTGAAATTGGGTCCTGTAATACCCCAAAAAGGAAAAAACTCGCCGCTGGGGGGGGGGGGCCGGAAAAGTTTGATCGGCGACAGTTCCCCGGTACCCCCCGCCGGGTTTGGAATTCTCCCGCCGTCTTTAAGTGTTCCAATTCTTGATATTACAAGGGCCCCCCATCATTTAATCAATTTTTTTCCCGTGTTTCTGAAATTTAGGGGGTAAAATAAATATCGTTAACTTTATCAGTTTGGGTTTGTTTTGGTGCCAATGCCCCTTTTGGGTTTAAAATTTTCCCCGTCCGGGGGAGAGCTAGATTTGGGGTTTCGGGGGATAATTCCCCTCGGCGACAGTTTCCCTAAACCCGGGGGTTTTTCCCCCACGGCCCAAATCAGGTGTTGGCCCTGGGGGTTTTCGCGTGGGGTAAACTCTTAAAACCAAAAATACCCAAAAACACCTAAACACATACCCCAAAATTAAACCAAATACACCGAAAAAAAAACCGATAAAACAAATTAAAAAATTTCCGGGCATACAAAAAAAAAAATACCGATAATACACCTAAAATACCAAAATACACCGAAAACACCCTAAATACGTTTTAAAAAAAAAAATGTATTATGTATCTTGATACCTTATTTTAGTGGGATTGTCATGTAATTTGGTGTATTACGGTATTTTGGGGATTAAGAGACGCCGTTGTCGCGTTTGTTTTATTTGGGGGCTGCCCAGCACTGGGCTTTGGGGGCCCGCGGCCCCCCAGTAGTTGACCACTTGCTCTGGGCGCCCCAAAGTAGCTCTGCTTCCAGCCCCCCAAAACCGCCAGTCCCCCCGGGTAAAAAGGGGAAGTGTGACCTTTGCTTTTAAAACCCTTTTAGAATTTGATGAAAACACCCGAGGTACTTTCCCCATTTCCCGCGGAGGGAAATACTGTGGTGGTGCAATGAATTAGAGCCAGATAGTCATATGTGGCTGTAATTCATTGCACCACCACTGCATTGCTGTCCTGTTGCTCACTCTCTTTTCTATTATTCGTTATTGATGTTTTTTATTAGTCATATTTTTTTTTTTTTAACCCCTCGCCACTCTACATATGCTGAGGACTCATATAATTTTCATTATCTTTCACCAGACATATAACGCAGAATTTATTCAATTGAAGAAGAGATGGTTTGAAAATACGGTTTTTTTATGAATTGGGCCTAAGGGGAAATAGGTTTGGGGTTAAATGCCTCAAAACTAATTGGCGACGCACCTCAACAACACTTTTGTTATCTGCATTCAGAGAAAGTGCAATAAGCGGGTTATAAGAGAGATTTTTCTGTTCCAGGACAGTCCGCTATATGAAAAAATATAATAACAATTGCATACACAGACAGTAAGTCAGCGCAAACAATAGAAAACTAACTAGCATGAATAATTTCGGTCCGGCAGCGGTATGGATGGGCACCGGTTGGTGGTGGTGGGAGCGCGTGGTGCTGGGCGTGTGGATGCTGATGACCATGTTGCTGATTCGGAGCTACGAGGGCAACCTTATGTCCCTGCTGGCCGTGAGGCACCTTCCCCAGCCCTACCAGACCCTCAGGGACGTGCTTGACGATTCCTCGGTGGTTATGGTGTGGCACAAACAAAGTGCTCCTTTTCAGGCGGTCATGGTATGTCGTTATACACACACACAGACAGACAAATACACACAATTGGGTACTCCGTAGTGTAGTGGTTAACACGCTCGGTTCACAACCGAGAGGTCCCGGGTTCGATCCCCGGGGAGAGCGGAGACATATGAGCGGTCTCCTTAAAACCCGAGCCCGTGTATACCCAGTAGTAAATGGGTACCGGGTGTTTGACGGGGTTTGTGTCCCGCCTCCCGTGGTGGTGGCTTCGGCCAACACTAAGCACTAATGAAGCATGTAGATATTGCATCGGGGCTATACGAGTGTTGCTCAGGCCCTGTATAATACAACTATATAGATGAATATGAATACAACTAGACAACTAGGTGAATACACACACACACGCACACGCTCACGCACACACACACACGTTTCCCTGTTGTACCTAAATATCTCGTCCCGGCAGGATGCTACCTCTGGGATCTTCAATGAAGTGAGGGAGAGTGAGAAGCAAGGCCGCCTCAAGACGCTCCCGTTGCATCTATATAACACCATACTGGGGGAGGTCACGGCAGAACGGAAAGTTATTATCGATTATGATAGTATAACAAGGGTCATTGCAAGGGGTCATTTCTCTCGAACAGGTGGGCAAGATTATATATATATATATATATATATATATATATATATATATATATATAATATATATATATATATATATATATATATATATATATATATATATATATTTAAAGTATATACGGGCAGGAGATTTTCTCTGAGACAGATCTCGTTAAAAGTGATAGCTAGTTCAGCGTGTATTATCTTTTTCGAGATGTTTTTTCTTTGTCTTAAGTCTCTTATTCTCATCTCGTTTTGATGAAAATGTGAATTTTTGAATCAAAATCGATGACATTTTCATCAAAACGAAGTCACTACGAAGCAGAACAGCTGAAGCTCTGCCTACAAGATACTTCAGGCCTCACCTTCACCATAGAAAGCAGCTCAGACAAATCAATGTAGTTTCTGGACGTCCTCGTAACGCAACAAGAATCATTCAACACAAATGTCTACGTGAAGCAAACAAACCCCGGTTACTGCCTCAACGGAGAAAGTGAATACCTGCAGCGATATAAGGACTCGACCATCGGCGTTTATATTAGAAGAGCTCTCACACACTGTAGTACGTGGCAACTCGTGCATAAAGAAATCGAGCGATCTACTCAAGTCCTCATCAACAACGGCTTCAGTGAAAGAGACATCAACCGTCAGACCAAGAAAAGTATGGAGAGCTGGTGCAATCCTAACGCCAAAGAAAAGAGCCAAGACAAACCTATTTTTTACCGGGCTATCTTCTCCACCGCTTACCAGGAAGAAGAAGAATAATATCACAAATCGTCAACCGTAATGTGAAACCTACAGACCCAGAGGGAAGAATAAAACTACAAATATATTACAAGAACAAGAAAACCAGCAACCTACTTCTCCGAGACAGCCCGAGCCAGACGAAAGAGACAACCCAGAAGTCCCATGTCGTATATAGGATCACGTGCAAACGAAGAAACTGTGAAGTTCTCCCCTCCTCCTACATCGGCATGACGACGACGAAGCTGTCTCGAAGTCTTACTTGCCACTTAACTTCCGAAGCCCCAAAAAGTCACTACTAGAAAAACACGGCATCACCATCACAATAATTTTTTTAAAAGAAAATACAGAATTGGTCGACATGTGCGCAGATGTACGGCGACTTCCAATTTTAGAAGCACTGTACGTACATAAAAGATATCAATCCCAAGCTTAACGTACAAGCATACGACCTACAAGCTCTCCCAAGCATGAGAAGAAAAACGGGTAGCGACATCCAATACGCAGACAAAGCAAGGAGGAGCAGAAGTCATCAACCAATCAGCGTCGCCCACTCACACGCGAGGCCGCCAGACTTCTCCTAAGTAGCGCCTCACGCTGCACCTAGATCATGCTCACCTCTACATCTGAGGAGAAAACATCTCTCTACGCTGCTGAAGAAGGGTTCATGACCCGAAATCGCGATATAGCAAAATGACCAGCTACGGCGAAGTCATAAACTTGATCACTAAAGAGAATAAGACACTCTTAAGACAAAGAGAAAATATCTTGAAAAGCTATCACTTTTAACGATATATATATATATATATATATATATATATATATGCACACACAAAAACAATTAACATTCATGGATTAAATTTATCATTGCAATGTCTGGTCTATTGATATGTAACATACTTATCATAATATTATGTGCCTAACCTTCACTATTCGTCATAGCAGCAGTACAGCGAGTTTTCGGTTCTTTCAGGGCGATGTGATTTCTACATGGGCAAAGAAAATATTCAAGCTAATTTCCTCTCCCTGATCAGCCAGAAAGACAGTCCCCTCATTCCAGCACTGAACGTATGGTGAGGAACACACATACATACATACATTATTGCGGTGCTTCATACTTTCAAGGATATATAGTGTGTTTCTAGCAAATATATATTATCCCCAAAACAATTCGGCCCCAAGTCAATCCGGACCCAAGAGATCGGGACTCAAACCGCGTTTGATCTACCTTTCGTCAGAAAGAGATAGAGAGAGAGAGAGAGAGAGAGAGAGAGAATCTTTTCGATGATATTTAAATCAAACGCGGTTTGTCCCGATCTCTTGGGTCCGGATTGATTAAAGTTCGGATTGATCAGGGTCCGGATTGTATAGGGTCCAGATTGATGAGGGTCCGGATTGATTAGGGACCAGATTGAGTTGGTTCCCAACTAACTTGGGATTGTTCGACAAATGCATGTTGGTTAGAGGCCTTGTTACTGAAGTTACTGTAGTAACGTAGGTAAATTGCATCATAAAACATGCATTTTAGCGTGGGTGCCTTATGCGTGACTCATGCAACGCTGAATAGGATCTTTTGATTCAGGAAATCTCGAGTAGGGACAATGGACATTAGGCAGTGCATGGCAGATGTGTGGAGTTATATTTCAAATAAAAGTAAAAAGCTGATTAGATTGTTGCAGATTCTCACAAAATTAAAGTTAGGATTGGTGGAAAAATGCTGTTGTGTTTATATTGTGAAAATTAATAAGCTTAGAAAAAGAGTAATGCTGACAGATCGTAAATCGAAAAGCCTTGTTACTCATGGAGTAGTGGGAACCTTGGTCAGGAAGTCTTCAGGTCAAGTCGGTTCGAATTTTGACCACAGCTTTTGAAAATAATCATTTATTTCCAAAATTATGATTACCACCCTTCGTCAGGTCGACCGGATTTCAGAAGAAAAGGAACATTAAAAGTAGAGTCATCAATTTGGAGTATACAATGCCTTGTTCATGACAACCCTGTGGCATTACATTACATTACCTCCTTCAGCATCCCATTGGAAGACCAACATGACAAAGAAACGGAGAACAACCAACGAACCGGCACTACAAGCGGATTACTTGAAAATTATCCAGTCTTCTCACAATACTGATTGAAACTATATATAACTGTCAGAATACTGGTTTAATCAGTTTAATTTATGATCGTTATCTTTCCAGGATTATGTTCGTGACTGAATCTGGATTGTTCAACTACTGGCAAAAGGATGCAACTTCAAATTCCAGTGCATGTGATCAAGTGGGCGACCAAAAAAGCCGTCAGTTCGTCTTTCTCCCTCAGACAGTGCTGGGTAGGGACCTTGTGAATCACTGTTTTCCATGGGACATTGGACTCATATATGGGGGGCCTTAAGACTGATGCAGTACTTGGTAAAGGTCTGATGATTTACTCATGTAGTGCAAGGTATGGGCCTTGTGACATTGATTGAGGCAGCACCGGTTTGAGCAATGTCACTCCCAGTACTGAAATAGGAGAGGTTTGACAAATGCATGTTGGTTAAAGACATTGTTACTGAAGTTACTTGGGTAACTTAGGTAAATGGCATCATAAAACATGTATTTTAGCGTAGGGGCCTTATGCGTGACTCATGCAACGCTGAGTAGGATATTTTGACTTATGAAATCCCGAATAGAGATAATGGGCATTAGGCAGTGCTTGGCAGATGTGTGGAGTTACTGTCACATGCAGTAAATGGTAGACATATTGTGACTCAGACAGTGCTGGTCAAATGTGTTGTGACTGACTCATACAGGTGTGGGTAGGAGCCTTGTGACTCATGGAATGGTGGGAACCTTGGCAGTGCTGAAAAAAGGTCTAGTGACTTAAGCATTGAAAATAAGTGCCATGTGTTAAGGCCGTACTTTGTTGCACACTCATTAATAGCTCATGCAGTGGAAAATAGAGGCTGTGTATGGGGTTTATGGCATTGCTGGGTAATGGCCTTGTTACTCAGACCGTGTTGGAGTGGAATCCCGAGATCAGACGGTGCTGAGTAGGGGTCTTGTTAGTTTTGCAGAGCTGGGTTATTGATTTGTCACTTAATTAACTCTTGATAGGTGTGTTTTGGCTAAGTAGTATTGGTTTTGCATGTTACTCAAGTAGTACTGGGTAAGAGCCTGGTGAGTCAAAAAGAATTAGGATAAGTCAAGTTATATTAATAAGGTTTTTTTTACAAATACGCCATTATGTTACACTTTCTTGATTGCATCTATTTATTAGAAGCTGAGGTGAATGCAGTTATATACTTACATTTTTATTACAAGACGAGAGATAACTTGTATTGTTGCTTGATTTTTATGTATATGACTGACATGTGTAAGCATGTGTTTACAGTTTTTGACAACCAATATACATAGAATGTCCAACACTCTCCCAGGCTATGCTGGTGGTGCTCGCGGGAGGCCTGGCAGTGGGTGTTGCCATTCTGGGCATGGAGTTGCTGTTTGCCACTGTCTTGCGTCACTGACGATGATGGTGAGCCTCTACCTGCTCGTGGGTATTTTAAAGGAGATAAATCATTGTAACAAAATAAAAAATATATTAAACTCGTCATTCAGTAATAATTTCTGCCATATAAACGAATTTGCATACTATTATAATTATTATTATCACACAATTGTAACAAGTATTATAACTAACATACAAGATATTTTCATGTAATTCATCAAATGAAACGGTAGAATTTTATAAACATTATTATTTATAATTATGTAAATAGAAGGCATACAATATATATTTACGGTGATAATGAAGTATACAAAGCTCAAAGATTGCTTTCAGAACCAAATATCGGAAAACGAAGATCAGATTCGTGATCACCATGAGAAAAAGCCACTATGAACAAAGTTTTCATGGCAAATCCGGTGAAAGAATTTTTTGCTGCAATTGTGAAGGCATGGCCCAGGAATGATTTGTGCTAATCACATTATAATTAATAAATGTGTCTTAAACTCGAAAAAATTATCTTACCAGAGAAGGTCGCACGCGTACGTGTAGTCTCTCAGAGGAATCTGAAAGACTGAACCGCCTCGCCTGTTCCCTAAAAAAACCGTTAGCCGTGGAATGTATCAGTACGAGGCTGCGGAAAATGAGGAAAGCAATGTTTCGCTATTATCTCAAGAACTGGTTTTTTTTTTTCGAGAAACCGTTATAGATGGAAAAACATCCCGATTTTAACAGGCTTCCCTGTGGTATAAGCAGATTAAAATTCCATTGAGAAATGACCTCATTATTAAGTGTGTTTTAGGGCATATTTCCCGGGAAAAAAAAATCCAGAAATCAAGGGAACGGAGTCATACATGCGTAATACTATTGCGAATAAATAATGAGTTTGTTTCAACGTAGCATACGATTCCTGCAGATATGCTCTCCTTCAAGACATAAACAAAAAGTTTGACGGATAAAAGATAGATGTATGGTGCATCACTAAGCTGATGGAAATTGAACATCACAAAGTTGCGCAAAATGTAAAAAACTGTTTATATCTCAAAATCTGTATAAGCAAAAAAGAAACGGGAAGATGCTTAGGGTAGATCTCGTTGAGCTTAACAAAAGGTATTCATGCCATATTTGGTCTAGGGTTAATAGTTACCTAGGAAAAAATTGGGAACGCAATAAAGGTATTGATTTGACCATTATATACAGCCTAAAAATTGGTGGAGTTTTATTATCATACAGCCGTAAAAATGATCTCAATACCAATTGTACATCTTGCGAAGAACAATAATAAATGTTCTATATACATTTTTCACAGAAACATAGTTTGTTTTGAAAAGGGCGTACAATATATATATTACGGGGGTAATGAAGTTTACAAAAGTCAAAAATTGCTTTCAGAACCAAATATCGGTAAACGAAGACCAGATTCGTGATCACCATCAGCAAAAAAGGCCACTATGAACAACGTTTCATACAAATCCCGTGATATTTATTTCCCAAAAAATTTGAAGGCCCTACGGTTTAGAGTTAACACTAGTGAGGGGAATTAGCTCCAGTGTGATAATATAGTGACACGCTGGACAAAAGTGCCAATTTTTTTTTTGTGGTTACCTATGGACATACTTAATAAAAAAATCCCATGCTCCAAAAAATCGGACCATATTAGCATGTGTTTATGGGTCAAATCCAAGATGGCGGCCGAAAAATGGAAAAAAATTGATAAATAATGTTAACTTATCTAATATTGGACTTAAAAACATGTGTAAACTATCTATTTGTAGGTATGATGCCCAGGGAGTCGCTTGAACCATTAGATTTTGCATTAGATCATCAGGAACTAAGATAATGGTCACATGTAGAAACAATATGGGTCGCTCGATCTGAAAATTTACGTTTCGTGAGACACTTTTGTTATACATGTACATGTATATGACATACTTTGCTGTAGACATATTTTTAATGAAACTGAACCATTATCATGTATATGAAGTACACTAATGAACACAGCAATTTAGTTCTTTTCGCAATTGCAGCTACACAGGTCAGTACAGTTCAGCCCAGATTTGATACATTTGCAGATGCGACAACCGCGCTCGGATTTACAGCCACATTTCATAAGTTCAGTGTAAGCTTTTGCAGCTTCTGATATTGTGGTCCAAAGTGGTTCCCATTGGCCAGCCTGTAGACTCCATCCAAACTCTTCAGGTGACGGTATGGTAACGTGGGCCTGCCGACTTGCTGACCAAATTCCAGCCTGAAGGATAACTCTCTTGACATGTTGTACCAGTGCATCCTGCAACATAAGTACATGTGTGCATTGCTATAAGATAAACTGATTGGGTATACACCAAAATTCAAACTTGTCATTTAATTAAAACATATGTTTATACCCTAAGAAGTACCTTAGTTGGTGGAATCTTTTCAAGACTTCTGCTTTTCTTGGAAACAGCTCCCGCCTCGCATCGTTTATGTCGGCGTCATTGCTTGTCTTGTCATACATGACGATTGTGAAGCGTTCAAGATGTTTAATTGAGGCGATCCAGTGTCCAACGTTCGAAGGGGTGATTCCAGATGAAGAGGAAGGCTTCATAACCAAAGAGTAGCTTTTCCTGATTGCCAGGCCTTTTTTTGCCCTTCCCAAAGAAATACGAGGTAGTATCACTCCCAGAAAATGCGTGGAATACAGGAAGTGCACGGGCGATCCTTTTCTCCAAGGCTTTGAGATATGGTGTTGATATTGTGACACAAAAGTCTTTGCCAAAGCCAAATGCTACACAGAGCTCGAGGTCAGGTTACAGTTGCAGGAGATCGAAGAAATGTCCGACAAGGATCACAAGCACATCTGTGTCAACCGTACGCACTTGTACTTTCTTGGCCCCGTGCTGAGAGCATGTACAATGTGAACAACAATCCTGCTGTCTGCTTCCTCGTGTGTGCAGTCTGACATCACGTGACTTTGTGCCTCTGAAAATAACTGTGGTGCCATTCGTTATATAGATGCCTTTTCCAGCAGGCCAGTCTGCGTCAGCGACTTTCTGTGTTAGAAACGAGAAGAGTTCATCCTTGTTCGATGAATCCAGCAGAAAATCATTCCACTTGGAAGGTATCTTTGTTTGTGGATTTACCTGAGACGCACGCCACTGCCTCTTCGTTTTCTGGTGGATGCCTTAATGCTGCTTGGTAGGTATTGGTCCAAGACGACATTTATCCTGTCTCTAACATACTGTAGCTCACGCAAAAGAAACGGCAAGAAAATAGACTGCGTAGTCACCAAAGGTAGTAGCAGTTGCAGCTGACAAAGTATGGGCCAGGACGGCACCGTCAAATATTTTGCAGTCGAATGATCTTGGAAGTTCATCTTCTTCACCTTGTTCCATGCACCGGATCAAATCTGACTTAGTGCCCGTCAGAAGTTTTCCATGGTCAGAAATACTGGAGGGGTACAATTGATTATCATGCGAGAAAAAGGTGTCTAGATCGCCATCCCGATGTTGATTTGCGAAACCAAAACGACTAACTAACTAAACTAAACTGCATAACTAAAACGACGTCACAGTAATAAATACACGCAAAAATAGAAAACAAGGTCATCACGTCCAGATGAAATCTTTTATGAGGGCACTAGACAAAGTGAAATAACACATCAAATTATCAATTTGCCTACAAGTAAACACATGATATACGAAAGATGATATTCAACATCTAACACATTTATTTGAGGACAACAAACAAGTCATTAAAACATGTCTCACGAAACGTAAGTTTTTCATATCGAGCGACCCATTTTTTTCTACATGTGACCATTATCTTAGTTCCTGATGATCTAATGCAAAATCTGATGGTTCCAAGCGACTCACTGGGCATCATTACCTACAAATAGATAGCTTACACGTTTTTAAGTCCAATATTAGAGAAGTTAACATTATTTATCTATTTTTTCCATTTTTCGGCCGCCATCTTGGATTTTGACCCTAATCACTGATAATATGGTCCGATTTTTTGGAGCATGGGATTTTTTTATTAAGTATGTCCATAGGTAAACAAAAAAAATTGGCACTTTTGTCCAGTGTGTCACGATGTTTCCCCTTATACCCCTCACCATAGACCACGGATACGGGCCCTGGGCCCGTATTTATAATAGCTTATGGGTTTCCCATAAGCAGACAAAATGGCGAAGTTCGCCATAAGTCACCGAAAATTCCATAAGTGCACGTGTTTTTCCCATAAAGTTGCCCATAAGCGCTATGGGATGTCCGGAGGTCCCATAAGGATCCTTATGTTGACATAAGCTGTCAACATGGCAGCTCAACAACTCTTCCGCCAGCGCCAACCAAGGCATTTTCGTGTCAGAAGAGACGTTCGCGGCGAACTAAGTGACAAGGAACTTGTCAAGAGGTATCGGCTGAACCATGAGGGAACTAGGGGGAGGGGGGGGGGGGGGGAAGCACTCAGTAGAGCGCATACCTCCGCCCGAATTTAAAAAAAAAAAAAATCTATATCTATAATAATATAAGCGAAAGTGTGTGTGTGTGTGTGTCCGCGATAGGTGCCGCCCCCCGTGCCCCAATCCCATCATATGGCACAGTTTGGGAACCAGCTTGACCAGGGGCAACTTTTAAGCCCACTTATGAGATGATCCGATCACTTTTTTTTTTTCTTTTTTTTTAGCAGCCTATTAGCGAGAATTGTGAAAAAAAATGTGGGTTGCGAGAATTGAGGAAACCTTGATGTAGAGTGATGGGTAATGGGTGAGTGAATGGGTGGGGTGTGGGGTGATGGGTTGAGTGAATGGGTGGGGGTGATGGGTGAGTCAATAGGTGGGAGGTGATGGTAATGGGTGAGTGAATGGGTGTGTGGTGATGGGTAATGGGTGAGTGAATGGGTGGGGGGTGATGGGTAATGGGTGAGTGAATGGGTGGGGGGTGATGGGTAAGGCGTTAATACATACATTTCTACATCCATGATTTCTAGAAAGTTTAGAAGGGGCTATCTGGAGAGTCTGTGTTTGGAGGGCCTTCGCCCCCCAAACACTCTCCAGAAAGCTGTGTTTGGTGGGCCGGCCCACCAAAACACAGGTGAAGGCCCACCAATAGCCCTCCGCAGGAGCTAGCCAAAAAGTCCGCCCGGAGGGCGGCTTTGCGGCTAGTATATATATATATGCACTCAGTATGAACGCATACCTCCGGCCGAATATTTCATCAATTGGTTGCCATGGCTACACTTGTCAATAGATTTCATCCAAAATTATATCAGTCCTTCCTTATACCAAATAGACTTGGTATACCGAGTTTGGTCCAAATCTATTCGTAACTTTTCGAGAAATCCTGTACACTAACAAACAGACAGACAGACAGACAGACAGACAGATCGGGGTGAAAACATAACCTCTCCAACTTCGTTGGCGGAGGTAATTTATGTATGTCACTCTCGTGAATGCATTCCTCCAGAGTAAATAAAAAAGGAACCATACACTGACAGCGGGAATGAAAATTATAATAACATTATGATTGTTTCCTCGCCACTGGCAAGATGCAGCAGGCACTGAGCAGTGCAGCTGTTGCAGTGATGACCATGGAGCAGCTGGAGTGGACAGGGAAAATGCTTGCTCAGGCCGTCCATGGTAATACTCTCGTGTACCCAAATTCTGTGAGAGACAACCGAGAAGTCCTCGCCGACGGAAATTTTCGACGACAGTTCCACTTCTACTAATAAATGAAAAGGATGATAAAGGGTTTTTTCCCNAAAACTAATTTTGGATTGTCGACAATCAGTGTAGAGGCCTTGTTACTAAGTTACTGTAGTACGTAGGTAAATTGCATCATAAAACATGCATTTTAGCGTGGGTGCCTTATGCGTGACTCATGCACGCTGAATAGGATCTTTTGATTCAGGAAATCTCGAGTAGGGACAATGGACATTAGGCAGTGCATGGCAGATGTGTGGAGTTATATTTCAAATAAAAGTAAAAAGCTGATTAGATTGTTGCAGATTCTCACAAAATTAAAGTTAGGATTGGTGGAAAAATGCTGTTGTGTTTATATTGTGAAAATTAATAAGCTTAGAAAAAGAGTAATGCTGACAGATCGTAAATCGAAAAGCCTTGTTACTCATGGAGTAGTGGGAACCTTGGTCAGGAAGTCTTCAGGTCAAGTCGGTTCGAATTTTGACCACAGCTTTTGAAAATAATCATTTATTTCCAAAATTATGATTACCACCCTTCGTCAGGTCGACCGGATTTCAGAAGAAAAGGAACATTAAAAGTAGAGTCATCAATTTGGAGTATACAATGCCTTGTTCATGACAACCCTGTGGCATTACATTACATTACCTCCTTCAGCATCCCATTGGAAGACCAACATGACAAAGAAACGGAGAACAACCAACGAACCGGCACTACAAGCGGATTACTTGAAAATTATCCAGTCTTCTCACAATAACTGATTGAAACTATATATAACTGTCAGAATTACTGGTTTAATCAGTTTAATTTATGATCGTTATCTTTCCAGGATTATGTTCGTGACTGAATCTGGATTGTTCAACTACTGGCAAAAGGATGCAACTTCAAATTCCAGTGCATGTGATCAAGTGGCGACCAAAAAAGCCGTCAGTTCGTCTTTCTCCCTCAGACAGTGCTGGGTAGGGACCTTGTGAATCACTGTTTTCCATGGGACATTGGACTCATATATGGGGGGCCTTAAGACTGATGCAGTACTTGGTAAAGGTCTGATGATTTACTCATGTAGTGCAAGGTATGGGCCTTGTGACATTGATTGAGGCAGCACCGGTTTGAGCAATGTCACTCCCAGTACTGAATAGGAGAGGTTTGACAAATGCATGTTGGTTAAAGACATTGTTACTGAAGTTACTTGGGTAACTTAGGTAAATGGCATCATAAAACATGTATTTTAGCGTAGGGGCCTTATGCGTGACTCATGCAACGCTGAGTAGGATATTTTGACTTATGAAATCCCGAATAGAGATAATGGGCATTAGGCAGTGCTTGGCAGATGTGTGGAGTTACTGTCACATGCAGTAAATGGTAGACATATTGTGACTCAGACAGTGCTGGTCAAATGTGTTGTGACTGACTCATACAGGTGTGGGTAGGAGCCTTGTGACTCATGGAATGGTGGGAACCTTGGCAGTGCTGAAAAAAGGTCTAGTGACTTAAGCATTGAAAATAAGTGCCATGTGTTAAGGCCGTACTTTGTTGCACACTCATTAATAGCTCATGCAGTGGAAAATAGAGGCTGTGTATGGGGTTTATGGCATTGCTGGGTAATGGCCTTGTTACTCAGACCGTGTTGGAGTGGAATCCCGAGATCAGACGGTGCTGAGTAGGGGTCTTGTTAGTTTTGCAGAGCTGGGTTATTGATTTGTCACTTAATTAACTCTTGATAGGTGTGTTTTGGCTAAGTAGTATTGGTTTTGCATGTTACTCAAGTAGTACTGGGTAAGAGCCTGGTGAGTCAAAAAGAATTAGGATAAGTCAAGTTATATTAATAAGGTTTTTTTTACAAATACGCCATTATGTTACACTTTCTTGATTGCATCTATTTATTAGAAGCTGAGGTGAATGCAGTTATATACTTACATTTTTATTACAAGACGAGAGATAACTTGTATTATTGCTTGATTTTTATGTATATGACTGACATGTGTAAGCATGTGTTTACAGTTTTGACAACCAATATACATAGAATGTCCAACACTCTCCCAGGCTATGCTGGTGGTGCTCGCGGGAGGCCTGGCAGTGGGTGTTGCCATTCTGGGCATGGAGTTGCTGTTTGCCACTGTCTTGCGTCACTGACGATGATGGTGAGCCTCTACCTGCTCGTGGGTATTTTAAAGGAGATAAATCATTGTAACAAAATAAAAAATATATTAAACTCGTCATTCAGTAATAATTTCTGCCATATAAACGAATTTGCACTACTATTATAATTATTATTATCACACAATTGTAACAAGTATTATAACTAACATACAAGATATTTTCATGTAATTCATCAAATGAAACGGTAGAATTTTATAAACATTATTATTATATAATTATGTAAATAGAAGGCATACAATATATATTTACGGTGATAATGAAGTATACAAAGGCTCAAAGATTGCTTTCAGAACCAAATATCGGAAAACGAAGATCAGATTCGTGATCACCATGAGAAAAAGCCACTATGAACAAAGTTTCATGCAAATCCGGTGAAAGAATTTTTTGCTGCAATTGTGAAGGCAATGGCCCAGGAATGATTTGTGCTAATCACATTATAATTAATAAATGTGTCTTAAACTCGAAAAAATTATCTTACCAGAGAGAGGTCGCACGCGTACGTGTAGTCTCTCAGAGGGAATCTGAAAGACTGAACCGCCTCGCCTGTTCCCTAAAAAAAACCGTTAGCCGTGGAATGTATCAGTACGAGGCTGCGGAAAATGAGGAAAGCAATGTTTCGCTATTATCTCAAGAACTGTTTTTTTTTTCGAGAAACCGTTATAGATGGAAAAACATCCCGATTTTAACAGGCTTCCCTGTGGTATAAGCAGATTAAAATTCCATTGAGAAATGACCTCATTATTAAGTGTGTTTTAGGGCATATTTCCCGGGAAAAAAAATCCAGAAATCAAGGGAACGGAGTCATACATGCGTAATACTATTGCGAATAAATAATGAGTTTGTTTCAACGTAGCATACGATTCCTGCAGATATGCTCTCCTTCAAGACATAAACAAAAAGTTTGACGGATAAAAGATAGATGTATGGTGCATCACTAAGCTGATGGAAATTGAACATCACAAAGTTGCGCAAAATGTAAAAAACTGTTATATCTCAAAATCTGTATAAGCAAAAAAGAAACGGGAAGATGCTTAGGGTAGATCTCGTTGAGCTTAACAAAAGGTATTCATGCCATATTTGGTCTAGGGTTAATAGTTACCTAGGAAAAAATTGGGAAACGCAATAAAGGTATTGATTTGACCATTATATACAGCCTAAAAATTGGTGGAGTTTTATTATCATACAGCCGTAAAAATGATCTCAATACCAATTGTACATCTTGCGAAGAACAATAATAAATGTTCTATATACATTTTTCACAGAAACATAGTTTGTTTTGAAAAGGGCGTACAATATATATATTACGGGGGTAATGAAGTTTACAAAAGGTCAAAAATTGCTTTCAGAACCAAATATCGGTAAACGAAGACCAGATTCGTGATCACCATCAGCAAAAGCCACTATGAACAACGTTTCATACAAATCCCGTGATATTTATTTCCCAAAAAATCTGAAGGCCCTACGGTTTAGAATTAACACTAGTGAGGGGAATTAGCTCCAGTGTGATAATATAGTGACACGCTGGACAAAAGTGCCAATTTTTTTTTTGTGGTTACCTATGGACATACTTAATAAAAAAATCCCATGCTCCAAAAAATCGGACCATATTAGCATGTGTTTATGGGTCAAAATCCAAGATGGCGGCCGAAAAATGGAAAAAAATTGATAAATAATGTTAACTTATCTAATATTGGACTTAAAAACATGTGTAAACTATCTATTTGTAGGTAATGATGCCCAGGGAGTCGCTTGGAACCATTAGATTTTGCATTAGATCATCAGGAACTAAGATAATGGTCACATGTAGAAACAATATGGGTCGCTCGATCTGAAAATTTACGTTTCGTGAGACACTTTTGTTATACATGTACATGTATATGACATACTTTGCTGTAGACATATTTTTAATGAAACTGAACCATTATCATGTATATGAAGTACACTAATGAACACAAGCAATTTAGTTCTTTTCGCAATTGCAGCTACACAGGTCAGTACAGTTCAGCCCAGATTTGATACATTTGCAGATGCGACAACCGCGCTCGGATTTACAGCCACATTTCATAAGTTCAGTGTAAGCTTTTGCAGCTTCTGATATTGTGGTCCAAAGTGGTTCCCATTGGCCAGCCTGTAGACTCCATCCAAACTCTTCAGGTGACGGTATGGTAACGTGGGCCTGCCGACTTGCTGACCAAATTCCAGCCTGAAGGATAACTCTCTTGACATGTTGTACCAGTGCATCCTGCAACATAAGTACATGTGTGCATTGCTATAAGATAAACTGATTGGGTATACACCAAAATTCAAACTTGTCATTTAATTAAAACATATGTTTAATACCCTAAGAAGTACCTTAGTTGGTGGAATCTTTTCAAGACTTCTGCTTTTCTTGGAGAACAGCTCCCGCCTCGCATCGTTTATGTCGGCGTCATTGCTTGTCTTGTCATACATGACGATTGTGAAGCGTTCAAGATGTTTAAATTGAGGCGATCCAGTGTCCAACGTTTCGAAGGGGTGATTCCAGATGAAGAGGAAGGCTTCATAAACCAAAGAGTAGCTTTTCCATGATTGCCAGGCACTTTTTTTGCCCTTCCCAAAGAAATACGAGGTAGTATCACTCCCAGAAAATGCGTGGAATACAGGAAGTGCACGGGCGATCCTTTCTCCAAGGCTTTGAGATATGGTGTTGATATTGTGAACACAAAAGTCTTTGCCAACGCCAAATGCTACACAGAGCTCGAGGTCAGGTTACAGTTGCAGGAGATCGAAGAAATGTCCGACAAGGATCACAAGCACATCTGTGTCAACCGTACGCACTTGTACTTTCTTGGCCCCGTGCTGAAGAGCATGTACAATGTGAACAACAATCCTGCTGTCTGCTTCCTCGTGTGTGCAGTCTGACATCACGTGACTTGTGCCTCTGAAAATAACTGTGGTGCCATTCGTTATATAGATGCCTTTTCCAGCAGGCCAGTCTGCGTCAGCGACTTTCTGTGTTAGAAACGAGAAGAGTTCATCCTTGTTCGATGAATCCAGCAGAAAATCATTCCACTTGGAAGGTATCTTTGTTTGTGGATTTACCTTGAGACGCACGCCACTGCCTCTTCGTTTTCTGGTGGATGCCTTAATGCTGCTTGGTAGGTATTGGTCCAAGACGACATTTATCCTGTCTCTAACATACTGTAGCTCACGCAAAAGAAACGGCAAGAAAATAGACTGCGTAGTCACCAAAGGTAGTAGCAGTTGCAGCTGACAAAGTATGGGCCAGGACGGCACCGTCAAATATTTTGCAGTCGAATGATCTTGGAAGTTCATCTTCTTCACCTTGTTCAATGCACCGGATCAAATCTGACTTAGTGCCCGTCAGAAGTTTTCCATGGTCAGAAATACTGGAGGGGTACAATTGATTATCATGCGAGAAAAAGGTGTCTAGATCGCCATCCCGATGTTGATTTGCGAAACCAAAACGACTAACTAACTAAACTAAACTGCATAAGTAAAACGACGTCACAGTAATAAATACACGCAAAAATAGAAAACAAAGGTCATCACGTCCAGATGAAATCTTTTATGAGGGCACTAGACAAAGTGAAATATACACATCAAATTATCAATTTGCCTACAAGTAAACACATGATATACGAAAGATGATATTCAACATCTAACACATTTATTTGAGGACAACAAACAAGTCATTAAAACATGTCTCACGAAACGTAAGTTTTCATATCGAGCGACCCATTTTTTTCTACATGTGACCATTATCTTAGTTCCTGATGATCTAATGCAAAATCTGATGGTTCCAAGCGACTCACTGGGCATCATTACCTACAAATAGATAGCTTACACGTTTTTAAGTCCAATATTAGAGAAGTTAACATTATTTATCTATTTTTTCCATTTTTCGGCCGCCATCTTGGATTTTGACCCATAATCACTTGATAATATGGTCCGATTTTTTGGAGCATGGGATTTTTTTATTAAGTATGTCCATAGGTAAACAAAAAAAAATTGGCACTTTTGTCCAGTGTGTCACGATGTTTCCCCTTATACCCCTCACCATAGACCACGGATACGGGCCCTGGGCCCGTATTTATAATAGCTTATGGGTTTCCCATAAGCAGACAAAATGGCGAAGTTCGCCATAAGTCACCGAAAATTCCATAAGTGCACGTGTTTTCCCATAAAGTTGCCCATAAGCGCTATGGGATGTCCGGAGGTCCCATAAGGATCCTTATGTTGACATAAGCTGTCAACATGGCAGCTCAACAACTCTTCCGCCAGCGCCAACCAAGGCATTTTCGTGTCAGAAGAGACGTTCTCGGCGAACTAAGTGACAAGGAACTTGTCAAGAGGTATCGGCTGAACCATGAGGGAACTAGGGGGAGGGGGGGGGGGGAAGCACTCAGTAGAGCGCATACCTCCGCCCGAATTTAAAAAAAAAAAAAATCTATATCTATAATAATATAAGCGAAAGTGTGTGTGTGTGTGTGTCCGCGATAGGTGCCGCCCCCCGTGCCCCAATCCCATCATATGGCACAGTTTGGGAACCAGCTTGACCAGGGGCAACTTTTAAGCCCACTTATGAGATGATCCGATCACTTTTTTTTTTTCTTTTTTTTTAGCAGCCTATTAGCGAGAATTGTGAAAAAAAAATGTGGGTTGCGAGAATTGAGGAAACCTTGATGTAGAGTGATGGGTAATGGGTGAGTGAATGGGTGGGGTGTGGGGTGATGGGTGAGTGAATGGGTGGGGGGTGATGGGTGAGTCAATAGGTGGGAGGTGATGGGTAATGGGTGAGTGAATGGGTGTGTGGTGATGGGTAATGGGTGAGTGAATGGGTGGGGGGTGATGGGTAATGGGTGAGTGAATGGGTGGGGGGTGATGGGTAAGGCGTTAATACATACATTTCTACATCCATGATTTCAGGAAAGTTAGAAGGGGCTATCTGGAGAGTCTGTGTTTGGAGGGCCTTCGGCCCCCCAAACACTCTCCAGAAAGCTGTGTTTGGTGGGCCGGCCCACCAAACACAGGTGGAAGGCCCACCAATAGCCCTCCGCAGGAGCTAGCCAAAAAGTCCGCCCGGAGGGCGGCTTTGCGGCTAGTATATATATATATGCACTCAGTATGAACGCATACCTCCGGCCGAATATTTCATCAATTGGTTGCCATGGCTACACTTGTCAATAGATTTCATCCAAAATTATATCAGTCCTTCCTTATACCAAATAGACTTGGTATACCGAGTTTGGTCGAAATCTATTCGTAACTTTTCGAGAAATCCTGTACACTAACAAACAGACAGACAGACAGACAGACAGACAGATCGGGGTGAAAACATAACCTCTCCAACTTCGTTGGCGGAGGTAATTATGTATGTCACTCTCGTGAATGCATTCCTCCAGAGTAAATAAAAAAGGAACCATACACTGACAGCGGGAATGAAAATTATAATAACATTATGATTGTTTCCTCGCCACTGGCAAGATGCAGCAGGCACTGAGCAGTGCAGCTGTTGCAGTGATGACCATGGAGCAGCTGGAGTGGACAGGGAAAATGCTTGCTCAAGGCCGTCCATGGTAATACTCTCGTGTACCCAAATTCTGTGAGAGACAACCGAGAAGTCTCGCCGACGGAAATTTTCGACGACAGTTCCACTTCTACTAATAAATGAAAAGGATGAATAAAGGGTTTCCATTGTTTATTTGACAACCTTTTTCGAAGGCATTATTATTTTCTATATAGTATGGATATGTTTATAATAAATTTAGCTCGTTTTTGGCAGAAAGGAAAGTAAAGATTTGTTTTACCTACGCAGTCATATCTACCTTTTGGAGGGCTATCATTTCAGCTTCAGCAAGTAGCGGAGATACTACTTCCGGAAAAACAAAAATGTAACACTTGGAAACAAGGTAAATTTTTTACACTAGGACCAGAATTAATCCCCTACACAATTGGGAGTGTGCTTTCTGGTTACCTTAATGGATTCTAAGAAACTCTCAATGAGTTTCTGTCGCAAATCATTACTTTTGGAGATTTCAAATGTTTTTAGTAAGAAGCGTATATGACATGAAATTAACTAACCTAACCCCACCTTTAGATTCACTAACCTAACCTAATGTAACGTAACCTCACCTTTATATTCACTAACCTAACTCCACCTTTAGATTCACTAACCTAACCTAACTCCACGTTTTAACTATCTAACTAAAGCCAAATCCTCATTGGAAAGTGTTCGCGGCAAGAGAAGAAAAGCAGAGGCGATGCAGGTCACAAGAGAAAGAAGAGTGAGACGCATGTAAACATTTGTCTTTCTCCTCCCTATAAATAACAGGTATTATTGTAGTGTTTGCCCATACTCGCCCCTCTCCCCAAAAACAAGTTTGGGCACCTTGGGGGGTATGCGGGATATTTGGCTGGGGTATAAAATGTGCGTTGCAACCACATAGTTATTGAGTTAGGTAGTGGCGTAAAGATTCCCTAGATCTAGGGAAAATTGACTGAATTTCTTCAGTCAAGAAACGTGTGGACCTGCTGACGATCCTCACAAACAGAATGACCGGAGTATCGAGTCCCCCCAACCCTCCCCCACCCCTCCCACTAAGAAGTAAGGTAAAAAAAAATTAGATTACCGGGGGTGTCGAGGGGCCCCATTAGGTTAGGTTAGATTATTGGGTGATTATCGCTAAGTTAGGATAGATTATCGGGTGATTATCACTAAGTTAGGATAGATTACCGGGGGTCGAGGGGGGCAGAGCCCCTCGCTAGGAGGTTAGGTTTAATTTGCTTAGGTTAGGTTAGATTACGAGGGGGGCCTTGTAATCTCGGAGCTTGAAGGCTAGGTAAATTTCCCATATCTAGGGAAAAGTACCTTAGATATAGGTAATTTTGACTCCTACACAACTCTAAAAATACGTGTTTTCGACGCATTATTTAGTCCCCACCCTCAAACCCCGCATTCCCACAGGTCCCCAAGCTTGTTTGGGGTAAGGGGGAGAGTATGGGCAAACGCTAGAAATTTACCAAATAACATCATATTTCCAAATATAATGGCGGAAGGGTGACGGAAGGATACACACAAGTTAAACAATGTAGTAAAGGAGGAGAAAGAAACAATAGCCAGGGAGGAAGTGATGATCAGGCAGAGATACGGCAGTATACGTAGCTACAGATACGGCAGTATATCTACCTAGCTTCGTATACTGCCGTATCTGTCTGATCATCAATCACTCCCTCCCTGGCTTTTGCTCCTTTCCCCTTCTTTACTACGTGGTTTACCTGTTATGTTTCCTTCCGTCACCCTTCTACCATTACTTTTGGAGATATAACATATTATTTATAGGGAGGAGAGAGACAAGTGTTTACATGATCGTTCCCACGTAAAACTTTTCTACGGGATGTTATTTACACGTATATATGAATTAATCCTTTAAAATTGCTTTATTTTCAGTTCGTAAGGTTCTCACATAATTTACTGCTCATATTTTACTGATTTCAAGCGTTATTTCATGATCTAATAGACATTTTAGGGTAATGTAAATGCTACGTTTAGCGGGAAGTTATGTCAACAGGAACTGTTAGACCCATAGCGTATGGCGGAAATTTGTTCCATAACATAGAGATCTTATGGGCAACTTTATGTTATGTCGAACCTTATGGGAATCCCATAGCCTTATTATAAATACCGGGCCTGGACTGTTCACGCGACAATGTTTTAAATTGCGGGGCTGCATAGGGGCCTGCGGGGCGCCCGACAAAGAGATATAGTGGTCTATGGACTATCATATAGACTGGTTTATCAGTATATATGATATACTGTGATCTTCGTAAATGTTTGTTCTATAATATTATCAAATAAAAAACAGTAAAACACGCTAAAGAAATGCCATTACGAGACTATGAAGAAATATGCATGAACTTAATATTCACTTAACTCTTCGCCATTTAAAACTTTCCGAGTCAACTTTTATAATGAAGAGTATCAATAGAAGCGCAATTTTATTAGCTTTCCATTGCTATATTTCGTTATCTGATAAATTAATTAAAATCATGCATACATTAGCGTTAAATAAATAAATAAAATCATCAATCGGGTAATTTTCCCGATTGATGTATTTATTTACTTATATATTTCGTTTTCTGATAAATTAATTAGTACCGTGTATAAATTAGCGTTGACTAAATAAATAACATCATCTACCGGGAAAATTACCCGATTGATGATTTTATTTAACGCTAATTTATGCATGGTTCTAATTCATTTATCAGATAACGAAATATAGCAATGGAAAGCTAATAAAATTCTCTCAAAAAGACTCGCAAAGTTTTAAATGGCGAAGAGTTGAAGTGAATATTAAATTAAGTTCATGCATATTTCTTGTCTCGTAATGGCATTTCTTTAGCGTGTTTTACTGTTTTTTATTTGATAATATTATAGAACAAACATTTACGAAGATTACATACAGTATATCATATATACTGATAAACCAGTCTATATGATCCGTATATATATATATATATATATATATATATATATATATATATATATATATATATATATATATGAATCCGAGCGGCCCTCCGACTTCAGCCCCTTGTGCGACAGGCCGATATTCCGCGCGCAGTCCAGGTATACAGTGGTCTATGCCCTCACTAATCCTGAAAGCCTACCCCTAATGCCTTCAGATTGTTAGCAAAAATTAATATCACCGGATTTGGTTGAAACGTGGTTCATAGTGGCTTTTGCTGATGGTGATCACGAATCTGGTCTTCGTTTTCCGATATTTGGTTCTAAAAGCAATTTTTGAGCCTTTGCAAACTTCATTACCCCCGTAAATATATGTTGTACGCCCTTTTCAATCAAAACAAACTGCTTCTTTGTGAAAATTTATATAAAACATTTATTATTGGTTCTTCGTAAGATATATAATTAATTGGTATCGAGACCATTTTTACGTCTGTATGATAATAAAACTCGACCAATTTTTAGGCTGGTTATAATAGTCAAAATACTACCTTTATTGCGTTTCCTTAGTTTTACTATGTAATTAACCCTAGACCAAATATGACATGAATACTTTTTGTTAAGCTCAACGAGATCTACCCTAAGCATCTATCCGTTTTTATTTTCCTTATACAGATTTTGAGATATAAGTTTTATATATTTTGCGCAAATTTGTGATGTTCAATTTCCAGCAGCTTATTGATGCACCTTACATCTATCTTTTACCCTTCAAATTTTTTGTTTGTCTTGATGGAGAGCATATCTGCAGGAATCGTATGCTACGTTGAAACAAGCTCATTTCTTATTAACAAGAGTTTTACGCATGTATGGCTCCGTTCCCTTGATTTCTGGAATTTGTTTTCTCGGGAAATATGCCCTAAAAACACACTTAATGCGGTCATTTATCAATGGGATTTTAATCTGATTACACCACAGAGAAGCCTGTTGAAATCGGGATTTTTTTCCATCTATAACGGTTTATCGAAAAAGAATCCGGTTCTTGAGATAATAGGGAAACATTGCTTTCCCCCATTTTCCGCAGCCTCGTACTGATACATTCCACGGAACGAGTTTTTCTTTTTACGGAACAAAGGCGCTTCAGTCTCTCAAGAGTCCGTGTCAGAGACTAGATGTACGTGTGCAAGGTCTCTCTGGTAAAGGCCGTGTCACACGAGCGATATTTTCCGGCATCTTTTGGTATTTTGCTACCAAAAGATGCCCGTAGTGGTGGCAAAAAGTGCGCGTGTTGTCACACGGCGTTTCGGCTACGAGCATCTTCCTACCAGAGTAGCTAAGATCTTATTCTTCTATCTTAGCTACTCCGCTTCTACTGGCATCGATAAAATGTCCTTCCCCTCTTCACATTTCCCTTGCTAACCATAAATAAATCTTCATATATCATATTATCTCCATTTATATAGTAAAAACAAACGCAGCCTATTAAATGTCTATTAAATTTCAGTTTTTATCAATATTTTCCATCATAACTTCTCTTCAACAACTCAAAACTTAACTATATATCTAAATCATACGTAAACAAAATCTAATAACATGCATGTACCATATCATACACGTGTCTTGTATATAGAGAGTAAAAACCTATTTATTTTTCCTACGTTACTCTACCAAACACTTTATTTTCCTCCTCTAATCTTTATTTTTCTCCTCTCATCTACACCATATTACTATTACTATACAAAATTATACAGCTATATTCCCTATATACAGCACTTATTTTCCCTAAACATATCACATAGAGATGCTACAGCATCTCTTGACCACCCAAGATTGGTAATTTCTCTTTTATTTAACTGAAATGTGTTGTTCGTACAAGTCTTGCGTGGCGTCGGCTGATCCGAGATGTAAACAAAGAAGCCAGTACTGATGGCAAGAGAACGAACATGCGCGACTCTGCGTTTGCTACCAAAAGATGCCGGTATCAGGCGTCAAATGATGCCTGATACGCGTTTGCTACCAAAAGA
Organism: Chionoecetes opilio; assembly: GCA_016584305.1. Taxonomy (NCBI): domain Eukaryota; kingdom Metazoa; phylum Arthropoda; class Malacostraca; order Decapoda; family Majidae; genus Chionoecetes; species Chionoecetes opilio. The sequence goes on along the minus strand of JACEEZ010002504.1, from coordinate 6,139 downwards.
TGCCGGAAAAAGTGTCCGTGTGACATGGCCATATGTCTCCCTCCCCCCCTGGATATATCATACGATTCTGGCTCTATAAATGTTTATCTTAGGGAAAACTTGATTTAACACACATTATTAACAACGACACGATACACAATTGTTATTAACATTCTTTTTACGTATGCATGTATGTATGTACATTAATAAATTTCCATTTTTGTCTGTTTTTCACAATAATAACACGTTTTCGCGACCGTTCTGGCCCGGTCTAGACTAGACTAGTCCGGGGCGGACACTGTTTTCGCGAAGCGGACTGAACCGGGCTGGTCCAGTCTAGTTTGGTCCAGCCCAGCGAGCAGGACCACGCTGGACAAGTGTGGGGAGAACTGGCGCATGCACACTACAGTCAGCGGGGAAGACGACCAGGAGCTTCTCGTGCTGCTGATAAGACATGAAACAGCATGATGGCCGACCATAAGACTAAAGTAATTTCACGAAAAATTACAATATTCACTAATTGCTGAAGCAACATCTTGGGAAATGAATGTACCGTCAACAAAACTATAGTCGCCACTGCACTAATGTCACCAGGCGCCATATATTACGAATTTTAGCATCACTACAGACTTAATTGTATGTGTGTCACTGAAAACATGTATAGTGTATGTAGATAATGTAAACTACGTACTGTGCACGTCTCTTCAGTGGCACATGCAAGTCTGTAATGAAGCTAAAACTCGTAATATATGCCCCCCTGCGATATATAGTGCAGTGGCGACTACAAATAGTGTTATTGACGGTAAATGAAATGAGATTTCATCATTCAATTTTTCATAGTCATCCCTGCTACTTGACTTCCCACTGAGAAGTCAAATAGCAGGGATGACTGCTACATTGCACAAGGCAAAACTTGCATAATAATAGGACTAATAACAAGTACTCCACCAGTAAAAGGCCTGCTATATACGGAAATCCCCAGGTAGTGGATGCTAGTACCTATAGAAATGATACATGATGATTCTTGTCTTGTCTTGTAAGATTTGTCACCATTAGAATGGTGACGCGAGCCTTTACTGCTCAAAGGCGGCCCGCAGCTGAGGAGGGCCACAACGTTTCGCCGTTGTGGTTATTGAGGGGTTGTAGTTGGAACAGATTTCAGTCGAGTTGAGAGTTCTTTCTGCAGGGTGAAGTTTTGCTGTTGAATTCGTGGCATCGCGGCTTTCCAAGGTGGTATGTAAGCATCACCTTCGTCTAGGAGACTGGCGTCGATCTGCAGCTCGCACATGTTCTTGAGCAGATCTCGAAGATAGTCGATCGGGAGTGTCACCGCCCGTCCATCAGTGTGGAGGAATGGTAGCCCATCAGGAATGGTAGCCCATTCCTGACAGGCAGCTTCCCATACATGGGTCCGTGGTAGCGGCTCTGTCTGGACAGAGAGCTCAGCAGTGACGGTGACGGTGCTTGGCGTCTGACAAGCAACCGTGGAAGTAGCCGTTGACCTCTTCCTCCTCCTCCTTCTCTTCTTGGGTGGTTCCGTGGGTGCAGTGGCAGATGTCAGTGGTGGAACAGCCTCGCGCTGGCCTAGAGCGCGGCGGCTTACCTGTGCATGGGCAGGTACTGCTGGTAAGGGTCGGGTGTCACAATACTCTCGGTGGTCCCTGCTCCGCCCCGGGCAAAGAGGAGGAAGCCTACTCAGTCGCTCAGGGCAGAACTTGGACCACACATGGTGACCCTTACCACAGTTAGGACATCGTGCAGGGCGGTTCTCACCAGACTTCAAAGCGCCAACGCACTGAGAAGTGGGATGTTTGCCACTGCAAATGCCACAGAGCTCCGAGCGCCTGCCGTACTTCTGGACATGCCCGAAGGCCTGACACTTGAAGCACCGCAGAGGTTCCGGGGTGAAACTCCTCACTGAGTAAACACCCCAGACACCTAGATCAAGTGAGTTCGGGAGGGGCCCCCTGAAAGTCACTTGAACCTGACACGTCGGTTCTCTGCGGCCGTGACCCACGCTATAAGTACACCTTCTGGCGAAGGCGACACGTGGATCGTCCAAGATGGGCTCCATGCCGAAGCTCAAAGGGTATCGCATAACGACACCCCGAGCCTCAGACAGAACCTCATCAAGGGTGATGCCCAACTGTTACTCCTCTCGCCTCGCAAGGCGTGCGAGAAGGAAAGCAGACTCCTCGTCCTGAGGTTGGAGTCTAAATCCAGATCTCGAGGATCCCGTGACCCTGACGGAGAGTACAGGGTAAGACCTCATCAGGCGTTTCACTGCCTGAAAGTCATTCGCCTCCTGATTGTGTAGGAGACGATACTGCCGGTACTGAGGAGGAGGTTGGGGCGGTGAAGCCTCACGGCTCCGCTTCCCTCTCCTCTCCCACGAGCCACCCTCATCCTCCGGGGAGGAGAGGTCAAGGCGCTTCCGTGGAGCACTTCTCTGTGCTGCCATGGGGAGGTTGGTATAGAAGACCTTCCTCTCCCGATGCTGAGCCGTCGATGACCTACATGATATTTATATAAATAGGTTATATATAGTAAATGTTTGACATGGCTGCGACAGGTCTTGCAATATTGTGTTGCTGGAACTATTTCTTCGTCCAGTGATTTATAAACCTGACTCTCATCACACACAGAATGATGACCACGGTTCACCTCTCATATGCCAACGAGGAGGTTATTACTTATTACCTGAGGTCAAATTAATAACCCTTTGGTGTGTCTTTGGGGGGGGGGGGTAAAGTTTGCAGGACGGTAGGACCGCCCACTTGATCCCCCAGCCAATAGGAACGACAAATGGGACGGGGCCAGTCTCGATGTATTTTCGTGAGCATCGCTGCATCAGTCCAGCCTGGACCAGTCTAGACTGGACTGGAGTCACTGGACCGCCCTGGGGGGAGATGCTCGAAGGAGTTACGGGTCCATAAATATTACCCTACGAGGGTTTTACCTCGTAGCGCCTCTACGGTTGATGCTCAAACCGTTTTCTCCCTTGATACGAGACCGTGAGGCTACGGGTGCTCGGGACCAGCCGTAACTCCCTACGAGAGTGAGATTTGAAGCGACAAGACATCAACAAACACCAAAATACAAGTTGTATCACTATATTTTATGTTTATTGTGTATTATAGAGCCATTTCATGATTGCCTGTTTGAAATGTGATGTGTTTATTGCATCATTGACTCCATATATATCATATTTAACATACAATACCTATACTTGTAATAGATTCCTATTAGGGCAAACCTAATATATGAAATATATATATCGGTCGACTTCTTGAATCAAAACGTATAGTTCATCATACAAGTTTGGCCGCTATAATTATGCGGTGGTGGTGGTGTCATTGTCTGACGTAAACAGGCACACACAAGCTGTAACAGTCTCGCTACATTTGAAGTGTCTTTAAATTTATTTCTCGGGCTCCCTGACAGCTGAGAGCAACGTGATTGGCCAGATCATGCGAGGCGCTGCTCTGTGATTGGTCAGCAGAATTTCCCCACACATCCCTAGAATATCCCTAATATTACCCACCCAGAGGCCCAGCGATCACCGTACGGGAGTGCCGTCTCTGTTCGAGCATTAACCTCGGTCTACCCTCGTACGGTTATTGGGCTATATTCAAGAATGCTCGTCAAATCCTCGGTAGGTGGAGATTCCCCACAGTCGTACCTCCACTGGTGGCATCTACAAGAAATGCCCGACCGGTGGATATTTGACAGTCGTACCAACACAAGCGGTGGCTGCAAAAGCAGGCGTACCAACACAAGCGAGTCCAAGACGGCATCAGTATTTTGACTGTTTTACACCTATCTAATTCCTTTTACTAGCCTAATTGATCATTTCTGCCATTAAAATAATAGCTTTGTTAGTGTTTCCCACTTATCTGAGGTATTGAGAAAGAAAAAATGGGCCTGAGTGGGCTTCCCGAATTCCCGCTTCCGAGAATCCCGCCCCAGGGATGTACGTACATCCCGTCCCATGCCACAGCCGCTCTCCCTCGTCACCACTTCTCACAGCAATATAAGGCCTCCTGCACCTAATTTTACATTAATTATGACACGTGTGCATTCACAAGGTATGCATGTTACTCTCGGTTGTGTTGAAAACTCACCTGTAATGGTCTGGGAAGAAATAGGATGGAATAAGTGCACAGCGAGATGAAGGTGGGATATGCATGTTGTCGCGAATCAGCTGACTCAAATCTCCACCCATTGCGTTACCTCTGTTGATTCTTGTATACCGCCCCACGACGCAACGCGTCAAGAAAATTTCTTGAATATGGCCCATTGTAGCCATACACTCATAAGTTGTCACTTACGAGGGATTTTCGAGCATCCCTGCCCTGGTAAACGTCGCGAAAACGCGCTATAAGTGGCCACATTTTCTCAAGTTTCAGATACATATTATATGATTGCCAAGATACATTTCATAATCTAAATATATTTTCTCTAAAGTTTCTCCTTTGTTACAGATTGGTATACGCGCTACGGTATTTGACTGCCATCACTGGAGGGAATCCGTTGCGCTCCACCCAGAGCGTAGCTAAAGGCCGCGTCCCATACAGTACGTTAAGAGACGATCACAGGCGATTCTAGCCGATCTTTTGTTTTTTTGCCGATTCGACTCGTTAGACACGAGCATTTCCTGACGACGACAGCCGTACGACAGTCAAACAGACACTTACACGACACTCACACGACAAACACGGCAAACACACGCCACCTACACGTCTACCAAACGTTAACTCGTGACCCTGTGACGATGTCCGTACGACACACGTACGCGCCACACGCACGTACACAGTACGATAAAGAGGATGTTTGTAGGATGTTGGTCGTCTGCCACACGAGCAGCACACGTACTGTCTCTCTGTCTCTGTACGCCCTCATCTTCTTGTTGTACAGGAACTCTTGCTCCCTATACCACTCTGCGACACCAGCCTCCTTATCCTCCGGTATGATGGTATAAGTTCGCTTCGTCTTATTTTCTAACCTCTTCGATGGTCCGGCGGCGTCAGCTTGTGAAGAGGTGCGGCTGAGCTGGGATTGTGTGGGTGATGAGGCATCTGTGGATTCCTCGTCGTCGCTGCCATGTTGCGTGTCTACAACGGGATGCGTGATGCGTGGTTGCAGGATAGATGAGCTGATTGAGGCGGGTTGTCGTTCTGAAGCATCGTCGAGTATATCATTGGGCTCTTTGGGTGGCTCGGGTGAGGGTGTGAAGCGTTGGCCGCCATTCAGCTGCGTCACGTCACTGTCATCAGATTCACCACCATCGTCATCCTCAACGACAACATCCTAGTCACCAAGGGCCTCTGAAGCAAAGAGGTCTTCATATTCCTTGCCCTTTGGTGCCTTGTTGGCAGGCTTCTTGAATATCTTACGTCTCTTGGGCATGGTGCTGGTGGTGGGTGGGTGGGTGGTGGGTGGGTGGTTGGTTTGTTGTGCGCGCGGGTGCTAAACTCTGGAGATACTGGTGCTGCCCGCGTGGTCGGCAGCATTTTGTAGGCGGGGCGTGTGACGCTGCCACGCCGTACGATTGCCCAGACCGGTGGTCGTGGTTATCGTACGCGTGTCCAGCTAATCTAATGCTTGCCGTGTTACGAACGTGTACATGCCGTGTGGGACCTGTGGCTATCGTGCTGTTATCCTCTTGCACCATGATCCAACACGATGGTATGGCACGCGATTCACACGTGTGTTCCTGTAGGTGTCGGACTGTGGTCGAACAATTGTCGTGTTTATTGGGTGGTTGTCGTTGACGGAAAACACGATAACTCGTTCCGCCACACGTTAGATCGTGTGTTTGTTGTGTTGCAAGCGTGCGTTTATCGTGTGGCTGCCGTGTGAGTCGACCTGATGTCGGGTGCTTGACGTGTTATGGACGTGATGCCATATGTGCTGTGAACGTCTGGCATACTGGGTTATCGGTTTGTAGTCCCTGCTGTGGGGAGTCACCTTGTCGTGGTGGCGGGGCTTGAAGCGTGGTCGACGGCGCCACCTACTCTGGCGGCCTGCCTGCCATTGTTGGGTTCGGTGGCCGTCGGCCTCGTGGACCAAGCGCTCCCCCTTCGTCACTGGAGGTGAGCCTTCCGGTGATGTCGCTTATGCTCTCCCTTTCTCTCCTTCTTAGGGCGATTCTAGCCCG
>JACEEZ010002503.1:0-16812 GCA_016584305.1 Chionoecetes opilio | reverse complement strand
AAAAACATTTTTCCCACGGCGGGGAAATTTTGCCTGTGAAGTAGGAACACTATGGCCAAGAAGCCAAACTTCAGTTTGCTTTCTCGTGGTCATGACCTGAGGGCGAAAAGAGGAAATGTTAAGACAATCGCCACCTCTAAATATCAACCGATTAGCCTGAAACTTTGCACACGACAGTTTCTAAGTACAGGCAGAATACCACAAAAAGTACATGAAAAAATATTGACTTTGAAAAATTACCCCTTTTGCGCTATTGGCACCCTAATGTACATGATAGTGTGATATGTCAGATGATGAAAAGATGATGATGAATGATGATGATGATGATGAGAGGGATGAGATGATGATGTTTGATGATGATGATGATATATGATATCGGGTAAAACCTGATTTGCCAATGGAAAATAAAAAAGGGTATAATGTAACAATATGAATTTATGGCTATATATATTATATTGTGAAAAAAAGCGCTGAATTTTTTTGACAGGGTTACATGATTGTGGCATATGGTCTTATTTCTATAGAAAGCTGCAAGACTGAGAGGTCTATCATAATTTTTTCAATGTACAAGGACTAGACATTAAAAAAAAAAAACAGCCAAATTTGTCCCCCCTAACTGGTACCAATAAGGGGCATCGGGCTGATAGACTAGGTAAAGACTTTGAAAGCTTTGGCCTACCAGTAGCCCTACCGTATTTTGGGGCCCGACTTATACGGCAGGGTATAGGCCTAACCCATAAGCTTGAGCAAAATATTCATATGGTCGACTTATACACCCCCATTTACGGTATGTGGCCGACACATAAATAATTTAAAATGAGCAAACTTTCTATATTTACCTAACTTGTCTTCTCTAACCTCCTCCTCCTCAACAATTGCAGCCATTGAAATGGTCAATCTAGTGCTGGTATTTACCATATTTTACGGCTTATAAGACGCTGCATCTTGGAAAAACGCACCCTGATTTTGGAGAAAAAAAAATTCAAGAAAAAAAACAAAAAAACATACCACCAAAACTGTTGTCCGATTAGAAAGACACGCCCCCTCGGTTTTCTAACATAATTAGTTCCCAAAAGTTGTTCTAAAAACCGAAAACAAATTTTTCCATAACAATATAAAATGGATTCATCCGTCCTGACCCCCAAAATAAAGGGCCTTTTTTTTCCTTTTTAGCTGTATTTCATGCATAAAAATGCCTATAAATGCAATGTAAATTTTTATATTATAACCCTACCATCTGAATAAAGAATAAAGTTATAGCTTTTATAGTTAATAGATAGTATTCACTGACGTCACAACATTCCGGGTATTTGTTGGAGGAAAGACAATGTAAAACAGCTGTTATTATCTGACAGTTTTCGCAGTCAACGCCTCATCTCTCGGGTCTGCCGCTCCAATGGAACAAAAACGCTCGGCGATGCCCTCCGCATCACCTCCATGGGCCAATTACCGCAGTGACTCTTCCCCCAGCCATGGATAAGGAAAAAGTTCCACGTCCTGGATGTCACCCTCACTCGCCTCCGCCTGGGGCACACGACACCGCACGGTTCACTTTCACCCCCTCGATCTGTCCCCAGACCCTCACTGCCCCTGGGTGTAGAATGTTCCGGAGGGCTATTGAACACTTTCTGCTGCAGTGTCCATGCTTCCACTCACCAAACCCTGTAGTGCTACACTCTCAACTACTACGCCCTGAACGTCACCACCTTTGAACCCGCCCACCCAGCTGGCGGCGGTTTTTTACAAGTCTGAGCCTCCAATATGTGGGCCCTGTGACGTCATGGTTGAATAATTTCTATTAGTTTAATATAGTTTATAGCTAACTTATAGCTTAAAGCTTTTCGCCTTTACGCTTTCACTAGCTTTCTTAGGTCCCATGGTGGCTTATGGAATTAAAAAAATAGAAGAAATTATGCACAACACAAGAAAAATAGCCAAAATCAAAGAACAGTTCGGAGCGGATGTTTTCTGAGTGAGGGCCGCGGCGTGACTGATGCGATGCGCACAGTGATGCCGTGCTGCTCTTGCCGGGTAGCTTGTTCGGCAACCGAGTTATCGTACGGCAACCGGTGCAATTATGAATTTGAAATTCTGTTCGTGAACCGATTTGTTAAAAAAGTGAGACGTTTGAAACCCAAGGTTTGACTGTATAGTCATTTTCACACAAGAACACACTCACTATCTTCATTCAGCCCTGCTCATCAGCCATTTTTATGTTCAAGCTTGAATGCGATAGTATAAGTAAATGCACACAAATCTCGTTTTCCCGGACTAATAGGGGGAAGCACTGGTCCGGGAACTGCAAAAGTCCAGGAATCGCAACAGTCCAGGAATTATCCTCTAAACAGAAGAAAGAAAAAAAAAAAAAAAAAAAAAAAAAAAAAAAAAAAAATAATGCCATTACCCACCCCCGGACGTTTATCCTACTCTAGTATTTACTGTCCGGCAACCGCCAATATCAACTACCCCGCCGCGGACTTTTATGTCCGCTGAGCATGCTGCCACCTGGCGGGAGGCAGCAGAAAGTGTTCAATAGTCTCAAGAGACGTTCCTGCACCAGGGGCAGTGGGGGTCAGGGGACTAACGGAGACCATGCAGGTGAACCGTGAGTGTCGTGTGCCCAAATGTAAACAATACGACCACTGAGCAAGTGAGCATGCTGCCACCTGGCGGGAGGCAGCAGAAAGTATTCAATAGTCTCAAGAGACGTTCCTGCACCGAGGGCAGTGGGGGTCAGGGGACTAACGGAGGCCGTGCAGGTAAACCATGAGTGTCGTGTGCCCAAATGTAAACAATACGACCGCTGAGCATGCTGCCACCTGGCGGGAGGTAGCAGAAAGTGTTCAATAGTCTCAGAGATGTTTCTGTACCAGGGGCAGTGGGAGTCAGGGGACTGACGGAGGCCATGCAGGTGAAACTTGAGTGTCGTGTGCCCAAATGTAAACAATACGACCGCTGAGCATGCTGCCATCTGGCGGGAGGCGCGAACACTGACCAGGGATGACAGGAGATGCTCGGACCGCCGGACAACTTTGTCAATTTACGAACAGGACCAGGCATTTCAACGTTTAAAAAAAATAAAAAAAATAAAAAATTGTCTGGGACTGACATATCCCCGGACCTCGGATTTTGTCAGGCAAATCCGATATCCGGGAAATGGAGGTCCGGGAAATCGAGGTTTGTGTGTAGTTATGTTGGCTGGCTGAACATTTGCATGCAGGTCGGACGGCAGGAGTGAAAACAAACCCGACTGTGGCGGTGTGCAGCTGCGTGCCTGCCTGGCGTGCCTATCAGCTGAGTTTGGCTTTGTCGTCCTGATTGTAAACACCTCCTCTCACGTCCTCCCGTGCCTCACCACGTATTGTTTGAATTTTCCTGTATGCATGTAGTATTTGTTATGGCTGCATGTACAAAAGTATACAAACTTTCATCTAATATAACAAACAAAGTTCCTTATACACGGAATGGCTGTTGGCGCCAATCTGTCGAGGCGGAATGGCTCCCCGGGGACTGCCCCCCAGTACCGCAGTAAATAGCACAGCGTGAAGACAGATTAGTTGATTTGAATGTCTTATGGTATTTGAAATACTTGTAACAGATAAGTACTGAGGTTACATCATATAAGAGGCTGAATTGAATAGCTACCTAAGCTAACCTCCTACAACATTTGTCTTGGAAGACGCATGAGTATTTTTCAGGGTATATTTTTGGGAAAAATGTGAGTCTTATAAGCCGTAAAATACGGTAATCCCTAAACGCAGAAGAAATATGGGCAAAAGCTGAATAGATGAATATAGTGGGTACCGGAGCCGCCGTAAAAAATTGGAACACTCGTCAATGACGACGAAAGTTCCAGTAGAGTTCCAGGTACCATTTGTCATCCCTAACCTCACCCTAACTAAAATGACCAAATCTTCCTTCATAACCTAACTTGTCACAACCACCGAAAACATATTTTAACCCCCAGGTGATAATAAACAAAAAAATATCATTATTATTTTAAGATACGGCAAATATTCTGCAGGAGTTGGCTGCCACCAACCAGCTAAGGCAGCCAGGCATCAGATTCACTTTTTTAACCTAAATAACAACAAAATCTAACCCAAACCTATCCTATGCAGCTATGCCTAACTTAACCTAAACCAAACCTAAACACAACGGTATTCTAGTACGTAGTACTTTCAACCAGTAATTCAGTACGAGGTTAAAGGTGCTCTTTTCATATGTATTTTGACGTGTTAAGAATGATGGTCACATTAAAAATTGTCGGAAAGACCTCATTCTGCAGTGGAGTGCAGTCAGTTCGTACACAAGTTGTTTCGTACACAAGTAGATTCATACACCAAGAAGTTATTTCGTACATTTAGCTCAGAGTTGAAAGTTCTTTCGTACATGACACCCTTGTTCGAGGCAGTCACAAGACACCCAGGGGCACATACAAGTCTGTCGTGATGCTAAAATTTGTAATATATGGCGCCTGGCAACATAAGTGCAGTGGCGACTATATTCTTATTGACGGTGGGGAATTATGGTCCTAGTGTAAAATAATACCAAACTTGACTACTAGAGTTATGAAACGACACCAGGTATGTACGAAACAGCGCAAACTCAAAGTACAAAACAACTACAGCTAAGTATTAATTATCCGACCTTGGGGGACCGAAGGTAGGTCGGATAATTGGAATAGTCGGATGTTCGGATATCAGAGTAACCATAAACGTAAGGACAAAATGGTATAGAACGTAAAAGATGCAGCTCTTGAAGGCCGATCCAGTGGTATACGTGAAAGTAAAATTCATGGATAAATAAAGCCACAAATCAATGTTTTCTCAAACTAAAAAAAACTAAGTAAAATAAATGGCCAAAATAAGACACAATGTGGTGGTGAAAAAAGTCGGTTGTTTGGACAAGTCGGATGTTTGGAGGTCAGATGTTGGGAATTTGGCTGCAACAAAACCTGGGAACGAAACAACTTGTGTACGAAAATCCCTGTTATCCCCCCCATAATTACCCCCCTCTTAGTTGATATCTGCAAATAGTCTTTACAGCATGTGTGGATACTCTGTGGATATGTGCAGGATACTGACCCAAGTTGTCGCAGTCAATGGTAGCATCACCCGTGCGCTCAGTCTCGTACAGAATCCAGTCGCCCCGCACATCGTCAAAGGTACAGTTGCCTGGAGTATCGGCTGCAGCCCCGACAATAAGCACCGCAGCTGTCACCACCATCACCCATCCTTCCATGTTGTCTCCTGGGAATTAAATTAATATTGAGGTGGGAAAAAATTTTAATGTGCATCTGATCATTGATTGATTCATGTTGTTAAACTTATGTTAAAACAATTGTTGGGAAAAAAAGACTAAATTAGTGAAAAAGACTTAAAGAAAATGTACATTATACATCTATAAACAAGTAGAAATTACATTGCATGCCCCTCAAGGTGAAATAAACCTAAAGATTTCTCAACGTCCTACCAAATATGTATAAGACGAAAAAAGAACAAAAATGAGACAGAATGCCACTGATGAGATATAACGAAGATGATCCACATGGAAAACAAGGGGACACATTTCTATGTTGAGTTGAGGGCATTCAAAAGGGGATAGAGTGTATTCTATGCATGGATTAATACAGGCAGGACAAAGGAACATTCTATGCATGGATTAATACAGGCAGGACCCAGGAACATTTTTTGGGGAGGACCATAAAATGAAAATTGTGGATAGAAAAAAAACTTACCAGTATTTGATCGAGGAAAGAAACTTACCAGTATTTTAGTTTATAGAGGAGAAAAAACAAAGTCTTTATTTAACTCTTAAAATGCCAAGCATTGTTCACAAAAACTTTCCCCTGGTGCCGGGCAAATTTTGGATTTTTTCATGCCAGGGCACTGCAGAAGCGGCGCTATGGACTTGCTCAGCACAAATATTTGGCGATCGGTAGCCGAGCAGAAGGACAAGATCAGGATCTTCAAGTCGCTTGTGATCCCTGTTTTACTCTATGGATGTGAGACATGGACAATAAATAGCGACTTGAAGAGGCAAATCGATGCCTTTGATAATAAGTGTCTTCGCAGAATCATGGGGTATCACTGGGATGATTACGTGTCCAATCAGCGATTGCACCGTTAGACTAAATCAAGGCCTATTACCTGCATAGTCCGTCAGCGCCAACAAGGAAGGGGGCGCCCACAAGGCTCGTGGCTGGGCAAGTTGATGTTTCCTGTCGAGAGTTGCTTGGTATGGGAAGGGAGCCTGCATGGGGACTCACGTTGGTGGTGACCCCAAGTAGTGGCGTCGTAGGGTGGGCGAGGCGACGCGCCCCCCGGCGTATGCCCCCAATGATTGATTGAAGGTATTTGTTTTTTCCCAAGTTATTCCCGGGTAAGAGGGGAAAAGGTTGGTTGGCAGTGGCAAACTTGGGTAAGGTATATGTTAAGTTGAGGCCCCAGTGGAAGGTGGCTAAGTGTCCTATTACCGAGAGGTCACCAGAAAGACAGTGCGGCGCCACATAGCAGCAGGACCAGTGTCGGGCAAAGTTGCCCGGGAATTCAGACAACAGTTGGGAGTGCATGTGGATGAAAGGCAAGGTGATGTAGAAGAGCTGTTGAAGTTGGATAAATTGTTGTACCAGTACAGGAGTATGTTTGCTGAAGATGAGCAGGAATTAGGATGTGCTACAGGAGTAGAGCATGAGATACACATGACAAGTGAAGGGCCTATCCGATTACCCTATATGGATATCCCTCCTAAATTTATAACGGAAGTAGAGGCTCACATAAGGGGATTGTTAGAGCAAGGAGTAATTGAGGAGAGTGTGAGCCCACTTGCAGCTCCCATTGTGTTAAGTTAGGAAAAAAGATAAATATTTTAGACTGTGTTAATTATAGGCGGTTGAATGAGATCACTGTGAAGGATGCTTTTCCATTGTCCCGTATTCAAGATACGTTAGATGCAGTAGCTGAAAACCCAGTGTTTTTCGTCATTCGACTTAGCTGGAGGGTACCACCGATAAGAGTTTGTGCAAAGGATAGGGCAAAGACTGCCTTCGTGACACCTTTTGGGCATTACCAGTATGTACGTACGTTGCCTAATGTGGTTAACTAATAGTCCAGCTACTTTTCAGCGATTCATGGAGTATGTGTTCAGATATTTGTCACCATGTTATTGTATCTGGATGACTTGCTAATATTTTCAAGGAGTTGTGGCTGAGCAGTTAGAGAGGATGGAGGTGGAGTTTGAACTTTCATCAAAGTACGGTCTGAAAGTGAAGCTTAATAAGAGTCATCTTCTCCAGTCGCAAATAAAGTATCTGGATTTTGTGCTGTCAAAGGAGGGAATCCGCACTGACCCGGAGAAGATTCAGGCAGTCATTAAATGGCTAACCCTATGCACAGTGAAGGACGTGAGAGCATTTGTGACATTTTGCTCATTCTACAGGCGGTTCATTGAGGGGTTCGCTAAGGTAGCTTCACCGCTAAATGCTTGATGAGTGGAGAGTCGTAAGCCTAAGTGACACAGTACTGGGGTGAGGCAGAGAATTGAGCTTTTGCACAGCTAAAGGAAAAGCTGACACGAGCACCGGTGTTAAATAATGCTGCTTATGACAAACAGTTTGTAGTCGAGACAGATGCTAGTTTTGAGGGGTTGGGAGCAGTTCTGTCACAGGAGCAAGAGGGAGGTTGCATCCCATGGCATTTGCAAGCAGCGAATTAAAAAGTTCAGGAGGGGAAAATTAATAATTACAGCTCTAGGAAGTTGGAGCTGCTAGCATTTAAATGGGCTGTGAAGGAGCAATATAAGAATTACTTGGCAGGAGGGAAGTTTGTAGTGTTAACTGATAACAACCGACTGGCACATCTGTCGACTGCAAAGCTTGGGGCGGTAGAGAGTTGGTGGTTGAGTGATTTGAACAGATTAATTTTGAAGTGAAGTACCGGCCAGGTAAGGAAAACGCCAATGCAGATGGGTTGTCACGGAGGCCACATGACAAAAAAGCGGAAGAAGGAGAATAGCTGGGAGAAATATGGGAAAACACACACAAGGCAGGGATAGCAGTGATGAAGGTGTGGGATCAGGTGCAGGTGGTGCAAATGAGAAGTGCTTAGAAGTCATCTCCAGTGCTAGGGAAACTCTGGATGCAGATGGTTGGGAGGTGCATCAGATAGATATAAGAGATATAGCTCCAGGTAGAGGAGTTCAGGCAGTTGTGGAGGATAAGACGACAGTTGGTCATGAGAGATGGGATTATATATTGGAGAGGAGAGAGGGAACGGAGCAAGAGGAAAGTGGTCCTGCCAGTTGGACAGAGAAAGGGAGGTAATAAGAGGGGCACATGATGAATGTGCTACGGAAAGGAGTAGCTACGACCCTGGCATTGATTAAGAGGAACTTTGCATGGCCTGGGTTGCAGGAGGATATAAAGAGGTATGTGGCTGGGTGCTGTAGACTTGTGCAATGGCAAAAGATGAGGGTCCCAGTGCTAAAACTAAATTGGGATCGATTAAAGCTAACAAACCTTGTGAAGTGTTGGCCATGGATTTCACTGTGCTAGATTCTGCTAGGGATGGGAAGGAGAATGTTTTGATTGTCACGGATGTGTTCAGTAAGTTTGCACTGTCTTTCCCACCAAGAACCAGAAAGCAAGCACAGTAGCCAAGGTATTAGTGGAGGAGATATTTAACAGGTTTGGTTGCCCAGAGCGAGTACATAGTGACTAGGGTAGGAATTTTTAAGGACAATTGATCGAGGAACTATGCAAACATTACTTAAAAATTATACTCATATATTAAAAAAGTACGTTCTGGGTTTCAATGAAGGGGTTAAGGCCGGTTCACACTGGCAAACATTACCATATCAAGAAGTCGAGGACCACCCATACCATCCTTAGGAGATGGTGTCTGTGAACGATCTAATAGGACCCTGCATGGTATGTTGGTGAAATTAAGTAAAGAGCAAAGGGAGCAATGACCAAAGTATCTGTCCAGCCTTACAGCTACCTACAACAGCACACGCCATGCTGTGACGGGATTTTCACCACCTTTACGTTACCAATGTCAAACTGCAGTTTTAGTGTACTGGGACATGCAAAAATTTGGTATTATTCTACACTAGGACCAGAATTGCCTACACAATTGGGTGTATGGTTTCTGTTAACCTTATTGCATTCTAGGAAACTTTTCTCAATGAACTTCCGTTGCAAATCATTACTTTTGGAAATATGATATGTTGTTACTAGGGAAGAGAGAGACAAGTGTTTACGTGCACCTCACTCTTCTTCCTCTTGTGACCTGCATCGCCTCTGTTCTTCCCTTGCCACTGACACTTTTCAATGAGGATTTGGCTTTGGTTAGGTTAAAACGTGGGGTTAAGTTAGATTAGGTTAGGTTAGTGAGTCTAAAGATGGGGTTAGATTACTTAATGTTCATATCTCCTATAAACTCTCCTTCCATTAAAAACATCTTATATCTCCGAAAGTAGTGATTCGCGACGGAAACTCATACAGAAAGTTCCTTAGAATCCATTAAGGTAAACAGAAATCATATTCTCAATTGTGTAAAGAATTGTGGTCCTAGTGTAAAAAATTACCAAAAATTTCTTACAAAGGAAAAGGAAGGAAAGGAAAAGTTCTTACAGCTAGTAATCAGGGTAGAACAAGAAGTAACAGATTCAAGCTGGAAAAGCATATATTTAAAAAGAAAATAGGGAAAAAACTGGTTCACAAATAGGGTGGTAAATGATTGGAATGGACTCAGATGTCAGGTGGTCAGTGCAGAGTCAATAGGAAGATTTAAAAAGAGCTGCATAAATTCATGGATGGGGATGAAAGGGTACTGTAGTGTTAAGTAACAGGAACTACAACGTGTATGTAGGTCTCACGGCCTCTTGTAGCTTCCTTATTTTCTTTATGTTGTTAAGGCCTGTGGAGCCCGCCAACTCCAGCATAATATTAACCCTCCTAGCCTTTCCCTTTGGACTTATGTTTTTTTTCAGATGGAGGTACAGTCTAACCTCGATATAACGGACCTCGATGTAACGGACTTCGGATATAACGGACTCCATTTGTGTGACTTTTTTTTTTTTTTTTTTTTTTTTTCATATTAGACCGCTTATCGCCACTCGAATTGTCAACTCAACATAATTGCATTATTTTCTCATTTTACTTTGGAATGCTTGAGTTTTAAGGAGTTTTGATGTATCACATATTAAGATATATAAGGAAGGAGCCCGTGTTGCTAGTGATTTAGTGGTAGAAGGTGTGTATTGTTTAAAATAATGATTATTAGTGTTATGGCGTGGCTGCTGCTACGTCTCCCTGTCACCTCAACACCCTAAATCACCCTTATCTAAGGTGACACGCAGTGCTACACTGACCTAAATAGTGACACGTGTATAGAACTGCACTTCACAACCATATAATATATATAATAATGAGCATTAGTCATGATAATATGCAATACCTTTGACAGCCACGGCTGTGTCTGGCTTTTTTGTTTACCTTTCACTAGAGCTTGAGCTTGACTAGCTACACGGTCTGATTGTGTTTGTGATTATTTCTCATTTATTTCACGTGTAGGAGCGGACCAAATTCCGCATGTAGTGCCAGTCACTGTTTACCTCCCAACATAGCTACACAGTCTGGTTGTGTTTGTGATTATTTCTCATTTATTTCACAATTTTTCCGTTTTTTTTTATATATTTTTCCACCCTTGGGAAAATACCCTCGCTATAACGAACAATCGGCTTTAACGGACCACTCCTCCCCCCTTTAGTCCGTTATATCGAGGTTTGACTATTTCTATTTTCCGGAAACCAAATAAAAAGTGTTTGTTTTCATCACCAAATCCTAAGGTCGCCGTTTCCATTGATAACAATGTATCTCCATCAGAAAAAGCACTAAAACTTGTCCAGGAAATATTAGTCAGTGTCTCAGAATCCAGAGAATTGACGGAATTCTACAAAAACAAGTGCCCCGCCCCTCCCGCATTCGCCAGCCGCTGAGTTGTCCGATTGCCTGTCCCTGCCGGGAGGATTATTACCCTAACCAAACCAAATCTAACCCCCTGACGGGGGAAATCTGCCACCCTCGACCCCCCGGTGAGATTATGAACTTAACCGAACCTTGACCTAACCTCCTAAAGGGTCGGGGGGCCTCTGGAAGGGGAGGGTGTGTCTGTATGCGTATTAGACAACTATTTTTCAACGACGTTTATTAGACGTCCAACTCAACAGGAACTAAGTGATTCACGGAGAGATGCCACAGAGCGCCTAACTTCTGATCTTTCTATAATTTCTGATTGGGGCAAAGCAAACCTTGTTTTGTTCAATGCCTCGAAAACCCAATTTCTTCACCTATCTACTCAACAAAACCTACCAGATAGCTATCCCCTCTTCTTCAATGACACTTACCTGTTTCCTTCTTCTACAATGAACATTCTTGGACTATCCTTTACTAAATATCTGAACTGGAAATCTCACATCTCATCTCTTGCTAAAACACCTTCTAAGAAGTTAGTTGTCCCGTGGCGCCTGAGACCTTTTTGTTATCCCTCCCAGTTGCTTGCTCTCTACATGGGCCATCCACCCATGTATGCAGTATGTCTCACATGTTTGGGGAGGATCCACTCATATAGCTCTCCTAAACAGGTCGAGTCAAAAGCTTTTCGTCTCATCAACTCCCCTCCTCTGACTGACTGTCTTCAATCTTTAAATCACCGCCGCAATGTTGCTTCTCTTGCTATCTTCTACCGTTATTTTAATGTTCACTGCTCTTCTGAAATGCTAAATGCATGCCTTCCCCCCTCCCGCGGCCTCGCTGCACAAGACTTTCTGCTCATTCTCATCCCTATTATGACCATCTTCCTAATGCAAGAGTTAATCAAAATCTTTACTCTTTCATCCCTTTCACTGATAAATTCTGGAACTCTCTTCCCGTTTCTATTTTTCCACCTTCCTACGACTTAAATCTTTTCAAGAGAAGAGTACAGTCAAACCTCGATATAACGGACCTCGATTTAACGGACTTCGGATTTAACGGACTCCATTCACGAGACAAATTTGTGGGCAAGAATGGCATATCAGACTGCTTATCGCCGCTGGAATCGTCAACTTGACATAATTTTTTTTGTTTTATTTTGGAATGCTTGGGTTTTAATGTATCAGATATTAAGATATATAAGGTAGGAGCCTGTGTTGCTAGTGATTTAGTTGTAGGAGGTGTGTATGTGGGTTAAAATATTGAATATTAGTACATATTACAATTTCTTGACTTCTTCTTGTGACCTCTTTCTCTTAAGTTTCGCTTCGTAGGTCCTCTCCTTCCTCTAGTTTTAGCTAAAGCTTTACCGGGAGACTGCACAGCATCACACACACACAGCTGTTCTTCTGCATTATTTGCACGTCGAATGTAAACAAACATGGCTCCAACACCCAGGCAGGCTATCGCTGCTATACACTTACTTATGTATATTGTCAATTGTTGACAAGCATAACTAGCTAAAAATGTGCATGGATGCGTTCATGGTTGGCTCATCGGAACTCGTCAGACTCGTCGTCTGAGATCGACGGAAAAGGAGCTAATGTGACGGCGCCTTTACACAAGTGTCCGCCAGTCGGAGCGCGTGGTACATATATGACAGTCGGAGCGCTTGTTTACAAACTCAGTTTAAGCTGTTTTCCGTTGTTTTATATGCTTATTTAGACTTGTTCAGTGCAGTGAAGTCATTATGGCATCAAAATAGATGGGAAGTGACAAAAGTAAGAGTGTGAATCTAAGTAACTAAGCAGTAAAATTAGAACTCATTAAGAAGGTGGAGCCTGGTGTTTCTGTTCCCCGGTTTGTGTCGCGTATGGTGTAAAGAAACAGACAGTGAGTGATATTCGCAAGGCTAAGGACAAACTCGGGAGAATATGCTGTGAATTCAATGTTGAGGCAAGTAATGATAGGAAAGGATCATGTCATAATGTGTACATTAGGGTGTCCCAAAATGCAAAAGTTTTGAAATGTTGCACGCTCGTGTGTTATTCCGGTTTTCTCATAGTAAAACAGTATTGCGTTGAAATTTTGGGCAAATTGAGTAATATTTAGGGGTCCCGACAAAGTGAACATTTAGGTGACGTGACTCGAATTTCATGATTTTTCTAAATTTCCACTTTTTTTCTCCCTCAGGTTATCAACATGGCAACAAGAGCCGCTAGTAATCTTGGCTGATCGACAAGGCTCCAATCGATTAAATCACCGGAGCCGGCTACCATCGAAGGAGCAGGTCCTCCTCCGCTACTACCACCACCACCGGGAGAGGGGGAAGACGGCGAGTGGGAGCAGGAAGGCGGTGGTGGGGGAGGTTCTCCCCTTCTGGTCGCGCGCCGGTTTACGATAAATACAGTAATACATGCCGGCACGAAGCGTCAAAGCTGGTAAAGGCGTACAAGACCCAAGAAAAAACAAGAACAAAGACAGGCCGAAACATCGTATGGATGAGGAGATTTTCAAAGGAGACCTCCAAGAAATCTTCGACCTCACACACTCCTCCTCTCTCCAACGGGCAGACGTGAAGGACGAGGACAAGAGTTCCTACGGAGTTCAGAGAGAAGACAGAGGGGAATCATCCATGGCTGGAATTGACCTCGTGACAGCGAAGAAGGTGGAGAAGCAGGTCGAGTGCGGAACTCGACTCAAGCGGCTCCGGGAACGTGAAGACAGCGACATTGCCAGGCTGACTAAAAGGGCGGAAATCCCAAGCCAAAGCAGTAGCAGCAGCAGTCCTGTGTCGACGACGTCATCACCGGCTCGTGGATCCCGAAGCCAGGGGGAAAAAACTCAAACAGTCGCCATCGATCTCCGTGAAGGATCTTAACCTCATTTCAACTTGGGATCGAGAGAAGTTGTCGGGCGGCAAGCATCGTCAACTTTCGCAGCTACCGCCCCAAGTTCTTGGAATGGACATTGGGAGTATGGCGGTCTCGAAGAGCACGGTCCATCGAGCACGAATTGCGGGGAGAGAGCAAGCCGCGAGAAGATCGTGGAACTGCGGAAAACCCGGAGATACCTGAGGTAGGTCCTGCATTGGGACGGAAAACTCCTCCCGTCCCTCTCTGGCGTACGGAGGACCGCATCGCCGTCCTCCTCACAGGGAAGATGACGCCGAGTTCCTTTTGGGGTCCCGGCAAGTCGGATTCGACTGGCAGAAACGTGGCTGCAGTGGTCTTGAAGGAGGTGGACGAAGCGGGCGTCAGGGACAAGATCACGCCTTCTGTTTTCGACACCACGGCTTCGAACACTGGGAAAGGTGCAAGGGCTTGCATTCGGATTGGAGCAAGAAATCGGAGAAACTTTCTTTGGTTGGCCTGCCGCCAAACATGTCCACGAGGTGATCCTCAAGGATTCTTCGAAGCCAGCCTCGGCTCTTCCTCTGGTCCCGACATTGGAATCTTCAAACGACTCCGTGATCGATGGTCCTTCGTGGATTCCTCGCAGAGAGACGGTGGAAACATCGGAGGACCTCGTAGAGTTCTTTGCCACCAATGACACTGCCAGCAAGCGAAGGACGACGCATTGGCCTTCCTGAAGGAGGCTTGATGCGAAGAACCATTCAGGGAGGACTATGAAGAACTTCTCCATCTCTCCTACTGTTCCCTCCCGGGGGTGAAGGTCCAGCCAAACCATTCCGCCGTCCTCGAGCTCTCCATCAAGCCCGTGGATGGCCAAGGCCATCTACTGCCTCAAGCTTCAGATGCTGAAATCCCCGCTGTCGCTGAAATGGTCGAGAGAAGGCCGGAGTGGAACGAGTGGCCCTCTTCATTGCTCTGGTGTACTGCCCAAACAATGGCATGAGGCACGATCTCTGTGAAAGCTCCGTTGAACGACGTGCTCTTCCTCGAGATCCTCAAGAATACCCTGACCAAAACCATTGCCAAGGCAGCAGAACAAACCCTGCGACGCCACCTGTGGTACGTTTCCGAGGAAAACGGGACTGGCCTTTTTCGACTCAGGATTTATGTGGAGGAGAAGAAAACAGAGGGTCAAGGGATTGGACAAGCCCGCCTCGAAGAAGGAACTCAAGCGATTGGAGGGAAAAAGATGCGATGTCTTCCTCCCTCTCGTCCTTCGTCACTTCGAAGACACAGTCCTTCTTTCAAAAACTCAACGCGGACGAGGGTTCCTGGCAAAGGACCCGGGATGGGGAGGAGGACAACCGATTCAAGGACGCTCGAAACGGGGCACTTTGGCTCCGAGTGGTCAACGATGCCGCCGGGCGGGGCATCGCCCTAGTCCAGCGCTACCTGGGGTTTCCCCGAAGTCGGCCGACAGGAGAAGTATCTCCTCCAGTTAGTCCACCACCATCGGAAACTTGTGGGGCGGGAAAAGAAGGAGGACCTTCAAAAGAAGGCTTTCTGAATGGAAAAAAATGAAAACTGTCTGTTTGGTTTCCTTATAAGGTTTTTTCTAAAAATGGGGATGTTTTGAATTTTTTTTTGTTTTGAAGGTTTTAGAAAATTGTTCAGTTTGTCGCGACCCCTAAATATTTTCCCAAATTTCTCTAAAATTTTACAAGAAACTCTTCTTATGCAGGGTGTGAACAGAAGTAAAACACGAGCAATGAAAAAACAAAGTGAAAAAACATGTTTCATTTTTCCCTCTATGATCTTGGGACACCCTAGTGTACATGGGGAACTTGTGTCATGTTTAACGACAACACTGCTGCTGCCGTGGGCCGCGCTGCGCTGCCAGGCGGGGTGAGCACCTTGCTTGTATTTTTATCTATTTGCTCATATGTATGAATAATAGCCCTTAAAATGCACTTATATGTCTAATTCACCTAGAATAATGGTATTTCATAGCATACCAAGCAGTAATGAGCGAGCCTGGAGACTTATACCTCTCCTAATGCCCCCCCGTGCAGTGTGGGCGAGCTTGCTAGTAGCACCAGTCACTGTTTCCCTTTCCAACAAGCTACACGGTCTGGTTGTGTTTGTGTTTAATTTAATTTTTACACAGCGTGCGGGAAAATCCCCAAATCAGCATTTACACCAGCCCCTGTTTACCCCCCAACTAGCTAAAACGGGCGCTTGTGTTTGTGATTTTCTAATTTTTTTCAAAAATTTTTTTTTTTACTATATTTTTTCCCCCCTTGGGAAAAAACCCCTCGTTAAGGACAAGGTTTAAGGGGCCCACCCCCCCCCAGTCCGTTAATCGGGGGTTTTTGACTAAAAAACCCCTTCCAAACAAAAGGGCCCAACCCCTTTTTTATTCTCTTACTGTCTTCTTTATAGGGATGGCAAAAAGCAGGCTTTTTGTTACCTCTTTTTGTTTTCCTTGGGCCCGTCCTTTGTGATTCCTTTTTTTTTTTTTTTTTTTTTAAAAACAAATTCCAGTAAACCCCTTTAACCCTGAAACATGGATGAGAAATGTATTTTCGCCCAAACCCTTCCATCCCCAAATTAAATCACCCATTACCCCCCATTTACTCCCCATTCCCATCACCACACACCCCATTACCCACTCCCATTAAAACCCCTCACCCCCCACCTATTCCCCCCCCCATCACCCTCCCCCCACCCATCACCCCCCAACCCATTCACTCACCCATCACCCCCACCCATTTACCCATCACCCCACCTTACCCATCACCCCCCACTCAAGGTTTCCTCAATTCTCGAACCCCCTTTTTTTTCACAATTCCGTAATGGGTGCTAAAAAAAAAAAAAAAAATTTTAAAAATTTTTGGATTTTAAAACCCAAAAAGGTGGGGGGCCCCTTAAAAAACCTTTTTTTTCCCTTTTTTTAAAAAAATTTTTTTTAAATTTTAAAAA
>JACEEZ010002502.1:0-16615 GCA_016584305.1 Chionoecetes opilio | reverse complement strand
CCCCCATTTAATTGGGGGTGGTTGGGCAGCGGAGTAACCAGGACTGTAGAGTACACTCCCAAGGTGGGCACTACATAATGGTAACAAAGGTGTAGATGGTCAAAATGACCACTACACATGTATAACATGATATACTGCGGGGTCATGCCTTGAGAACTTCCCCGGGTCTTGGGTGAACGAAGAGGCCTTGGCACCAAGATGGCGCCCACAAATCGAGTTGTCGCTACTCTATATATTAAGGTACTCTACTTTAACATAGGGCCTATGAATGGCGTTACCCTACCCTAGTCGGTGGTTAATTTCCACAAATGTGATGCAGAGAGAGGAAGGAGGGGAAAATGAAACCCCTAGTTTTGCTTCTCCCTTTTGCTTCTCTCCCAACAGATTACGTACATGAGAGAACGCCGGACCAAAGGCTTCACCGACAGCATACTGGGTGACACCCAACTCAAACTCAAGCTCAGGCAATCCTAAAAATACATGATTGTCGAGTGTCGACCCAAAACAAAAAATCAGCAGTGTTAACGTCCGCCTCACCTGTGCCTTCCCGAGGAAGACTAATCAACTGTCACGACTGCTATTAAATCACAGCTGTCCACCAGGGCGAATATCGACGTCTTCGACATCACTGCCCTACAACAAACAACAACAACAGCAGTGTTAACTAATTATAGAAGTACAGCCTAACGCACATCAGGAATACACAGTAAGTATTGTATGCTTCGTGATGTTGTCAAGGGAAATTAACAGACAGACACAAGATTTAAAGATATCTTGAAATGATACAAGAAAGAAGCGTTGGTAAGGGCCAGGTAATACCCCTACCGTACCTACCTGGTAGGACCGTAGGGTAGGTAGGGGTATTAATATGGTTAAGGTCAACCTCGAGCCTGACAATTCTAACCTGTCTCATCGTGTAGATTTTCTGGTAAATTTTTACAACAGCACCAAACTTCCCTACACAATAGGGAGCATGTTTTTTATTTACCTTATTGTATTCTAAGAGACATTTTCTCTATGAGCTTTCCGTCGCAAATCAATAGTTTCGGAGATATCTACTTTTTAGGTGGGAGGAAGAATAAGTCTCCTTGTTTACAAAATGCCTCCCTCTTCCTCTTCTTGTGACCTGTATCGCTTTTGTTTCGGAGGCGCACCCGTGGCTACCTTACCGAACCTAACCTAACCTAACCTGAACCTTACCTTACCTTACCTTGCCTTACCTTGCCTTACCTAACCTAACCTACCTAACCTAACCTTACCTAACCTAACCTTCAACCTCCTAACTGGGTCCAATAATAAGAAAGTTTAATAAAATACCAAACAAAAGCGATGCAGGTCACAAGAAGAGGAAGAGGGAGGCATTTTGTATACAAGGAGACGTATTCCTCCTCTCACCTAAAATGTTCTATATCTCCGAAACTATTGATTTGCGACGGAAAGCTCAAAGAGAAAATGTCTCTTAGAATACAATAAGGTAAACAAAAACCATGCTCCCTATTGTGTACTCCCCAACTGGCACATCCTCAGAATCAGTCAGCTTCGTTTCTACTAAACCCAATATGTCTGGTTTCTTGGCTCTCAGGTAATCATTTACTTCTGTTAATGTTGACACTAGCCCATTTATATTTGTGTACGATACCCGCCATCCTTTTTCATTTTCATTTGAACTGTCTTCTCCTACTCTTTCTCTTTTAGATACCACTTCTTCAGTTTATGGTCCAAAACTCTCCAATAGAATTTCTGTTTTTCCTCTTCCATTCTCAGTTCGTTTATTTCTTTGGCTTCTTTAAACAGTACATTCAATCTGGCTCTTTCTTCCTCATTCATATCTTTTCATATCTTTTCTTAGCCATATTTTCTTATATTCTTCTGTCTTTGCCTAGGTATGTGCATATTCTCCGATTTCACGCTTGACAACTTTGTCAACATTTCAGCTCGGCCCCGTTTTCTTTTCATCGAAATTGGCAAAATTTAGCGCAAAAGTTGTGTTGTGAACCCCCTAAGAAATCAGTTTTTTGTGTGTTTTCCTGTGATTGCACGAGCTTACACATGATTTGATGACGTAGTACACACATTGACCCTCAAACTCGTTGCAGAAACAATTCTCGAAAATTCTCGGGAACATTCTGAAATCACGTACATTCCGCGGAAATGGAGATGTGTTTCGTGACAGGTCGCCAAAACGCTCGTCAATTTGATGAAGGCGAGTGAAATTAATCTTGAAACTAATAAAATAAGTTTCTTTAGTTATTTGTCCGTCATATGTCGAATTTGATAAGTTTTTATCGAGTAGCAACAATTTTATCAGGCTATCTGTAATCGATGTCAATGCACTGTTTTTTCATTTCGTTGTTCGTCTCGTTCTGTTTGTTTGTTTGGTAATTATGGAGAGAGTTTCACGTTCGTTTTCAGAGACACCAACTACTTTTTCTTGGCCTACAATAGGTGCTTGTTCTAATGGTGCTAGTTTTATTTTGCGCAAACAAAAAAAAAAAAAAAAAAAAAAAAAAAAAAAAATGAAACCTAACCTAACCTTATGTTTTAATGAAACCTAACCTAACCTAACCTAACCTAACCATGAGTGTTCATGATGCCATATTTTTATCGGTCACAATAATCCTATTGTTTTATAAGACAAAAATATGCCCAAAAGGCGAACTTCTATTTGATGTAACTTTCTTATTTTAGGTCCTAGGAGGGTCATCTTGGTGTCATTGGAAAGTTTGTTTCAAGACCTTTCCACTGATACCTCTTGCAATAGCATTTAACAATTTTGAAATTTTTCCCACATAGCTACTTTGCCAGTTTCCATACCTTAGACAATACATCTTGTGCTGTAGTTTGTGACCTAAACTTAACTTTTAAGGGGCGGGCCCCTCCCTCCTCATATTTGCCTAACCTATGAATCTCTTCTATTTCTTCTTCTATCCTTGTATTTTCTTCTACTACTTTAAATATTTCTTTTGCCACTTTCTTTTCTTCTTCTTTTATGTTTTTCTTGGGCAGCACTTTTTCTTTAAAACGAAAAATGATGACACATTTCTTTTTGTCCACCGTATCTCTTACTAAATTTTCCTTTTGTTTGATTACTTTGACTACTTCTTTGGTCAGATTTTTCTTTTCATTTTCTTGATCTTCTATTATTTGGCGTAAGCTTTTTTGGTCTTTTTCTTGGTCTATCTTCCATGTCTTTCTTTCATCTTTCATTTCCTCTTGTGCCATTTTCCATTTCTTATGTACTGCATTAATTTCTGCATGCATTTTCACTACCTTTTCGTCGTCTTGTTTACAATTCAGTTCATCCACTCTATTTTTTAGTATAGGTAGTATTATCTTTTTCCAAAACAATCACTTTCCTTTCCATCTTCTCTAATTTATCCATCATTTCGTGTACTACATTTTCTAGCATTTTAGCTCTTCTCTGGTTCATTTCCAGCCCTAATATGTCTTTCTTTGGTATCAAAGCCATCAAATTGGTTTGATCCCATCTTGGCGGACCCGGACGAAATGGGCCGCCGATACAAATGGGCCGCCCGTATAATCAAGCATAAAGGACGGGAGGGGGAGCGCGAGGGCTATCGCCGCCCTCGCGGCGATCGCGGGAGGTGGGGGAGGGGGAGGAAGGCCTCAGTATATAAAGCGCGGTTATTAACTTGGTCGTCATAATCATTTTGTTTTTGAACAAATAATCATGGCTGCTCTCGAAAATCACGTGAATCAACCCGGCGATGTACCAGCTAACTGCATAAGATGTACGCAACTTGTGCGCCCACGGCAAGAAGGCATGGAGTGCGATATCTGCGGTCGATGGCAGCATCGTACTTGCGACACCGGGATTTTTCATGCTGCCTATAGAGCCGCCTGCCACCTCGGTGGGATGGACTGGCAGTGCGCCGTTTGTGCAGCCCCAGCACCAGAAGCAGAGACCGAACCTGAACCAGAGGCTGAACCTGAACCAGAGGCACCAACTGAAGCGTGCGCGCTCTGATTGCACCAGCAGTCACACCATCGAAAGCGTTCGCTCATACCATGTGAATGGTTGACAGTCCCTGTGAACAGAGAACAAAGACTGTAATTATAAGCATAAAGGACGGGAGGGGGAGCGCGAGGGCGGCGATCCTTGCGCTCCACCTCCCGTCCTTTATGCTTGATTATACGGGCGGCCCATTTGTATCGGCGGCCCATTTCGTCCGACACCGTTTTGGCGGGATCTTCCATCTTTGTTTACTTATTTTTTGTGTGCGTGTGTGTGTGTGTGTGTGCGTGTGTGCGCCTACAGCGCCGTTAGGCCGTAAGCACCAGGGGTGGGATGGTAGGCCCTGGAGCTTCACTTAGGGCTGTGATGGTTAGCCCTCGCCCGTGGTGACGCAGACATAATTTCTATAGTGACGCCTGTGATTAGAGGCTCATGCCACCCCCTGTGTCCTCTGATGCCCTCACAATCGAAGGTAGAGTTAATGGGCAGCGTGTGGGTGTTCATAGGCCACTCGACGGTGCAGAGAAAGATTTAAAGTTGATTTTACAGCCCTCATCAAGGATAATTAAATAGGATAGGTAACACCTCAAAATAAGTAGCACCTTTAAACTTTTCACCCCCGCCGTTCCTTACTTATGTACCACAAAATATTCCTTTATAAATGATTAACCCGCAGAGTGCCGGCTAATTTTGCTCAGTGTACATCTGCCAGTGCTGGCCGGTTTTCGATTTTTTTTTTATTGGCCTAATATATGAATATGTGTGAAAAAAGAAGAAAAAAGGTAAAAAAGGGACTCACCTTGTAAATTTTCACTGAGAAATCGGTCTTCGATGGTCGCGAGTGAAGTTGAAATTTTCAGTGTACACTACCCTCCCGAGTTTCGCGCTTGCTTTCTTCCGGAGGCATAGCGCGAAACTCGGGGTATTAAAAACACTGTAAAAATGTTTATTTAGTCTGTTTTTTTTTTTTTTTTTTTTGGTGTGTGTGCCTACAGCGCCGTTAGGCAGTGACCTCCAGGGGTGGGATGGTAGGCCCTGGAGGTTAACTTGAGGGCTGTGTACCTACCATAATTTACAGCTTATAAGACTCACTTTTTCCCCCAAAAAATATCCTGAAAATGCCCCAAGCCCCTGTCCACCCAGCAGTGGATGGGTGGGTACTGGGTGTTAGCCTAGGGTTTGTGACCCGCCTCCCGGGGTGGTGGCTTCGGCCAACACTACGTAGAGAAGAGGAGGGAGGAGAGGAGCTTGAGATTGAGCTTGAGTTGGGAGTCACCCCGCGGATGCTGATTTGGTTCTGAGTGAGTGAGCTTGACACATATCTTGTCAGCTGATGGTTGTGTGACAGTGTATACGGCAAAACACTGTCCAATGCCTTCCTCTCTTCTTCTCCTGTCTCCTCCAGTACCTCCAGAAACCACGTACCACACACGTCATAGTTAATCACTTATAAAGGAGTATTTTGTGGTAAATAGTAAGGAACGGCGGGGGTTAGGTAAGGTGCTACTTATTTCGAGGTGTTACCTATCTTATGCGACACCGGTGTCCTGTAGAGAAAAACACAAACAAATGGAAAAAACCAAAGCAAAAATACAAGCTATACTAAGCCTATTATAATACTATACTAAGCAGAAGGAAGGAAGGGCGTGTCCCGTACGTCTCTTATGGGAGGCGATAGCAGAGTGGTTAGCATCAAGATATATGTCAAGCTCGAGCACGAGTTTGACAGAAAAGACCCACAAAGTGATACTAAGCAGAAAGGTTCACAAAAGAAGAAGAAGAAGTCTCAGAGTGGCCGTTCTCGGTGATCCGAGTTCGATCCTTGATGAGGGCTGTAAAATCCACTTAAAATCTTTCTCTGCACTGTTGAGTGGCCTAAAAAACACCCACACGCTGCCCATTAAACTCTACCTTCGATTTCGAGTGCATCGGAGGACACAGGGGGCGGCATGAGCCTCTAATCACAGGCGGCACTATAGAAATTCTGTCTGCCCACCAGGGCCCCCAAAAGGCCAACCTACAGCCCTCAAGTTAACCTCCAGGGCCTCCTCCCATCCTGGAGGTTCCTCCCGGCGCTGTAGGACAACCACACGCAAAAAAAAAAAAAAACGCGATCCCGGGGGGATAATCGCGAAAGTGGGGGATGGTAAAAATTTTTGGGAAACCAGCGCGAAACTCGAGGACGTGAAATCGCATAACGTGAAACTGGGGAGGGTATGAAGACCCCGTAGAGTTTTATTCCCGTCAATGTTTTTTATCTTATACGGTTCTTTTTGTCTTTCACGGACACTTTGCGGTATTAGAGTATATCACTTTGATAGGATATTTTTTAAGCCACTCACAATAGTTTTGATGATGTACGCACACTCAAAAAGAGATCGGCCCCAGAATTACGCCAATCACATGGTTTTTTTTGTGTTTTGAGGTCAATTTTTTGCTTTTTTTAAAACTAATTACATGTCATTTTTTTCATTATTTCACCCCCTATAATTTTAAATGCAAGTTTTTAAACTTCTTTTTCATAGTGTTTTTGAATTCATGCACAATATTTACTATTATTTAACTTTTTTACATGTCCTTATTTTTAGTATTATAAAAAAAACTGTACTTTATTTTACTGTCTTTTTTCAGTAGTGTAGGAGTGTGTGGTACCCCTTGAAGCAAGGGGAAATGACGTCCACACCCAAAACCCCTTGCACTTTACTCGTGTTTTTTTTCTTGGTTTCAGGTCGTTTTTTGGAGCCATACACACTTTACCCCGTCTTTGCCGATTTCCCCTTTGTTTCGGTTGACTCACAGGGGATATGAATCCCCTTGAGCTAAAGTGTGGGATCTCCTCATTTCTTTGGTGTTCTCTGGGCGCCCCCGGTCCGAGTGTTAAAGTAGCAACTCTCGATGACCTCGGGGGGTGTCCTGTTCAGCACCTATTTTTCCCTTTTAAATGTTGGTATAGAGCATGGGAATTGTAAGTGCCAGGCTAGGGGGGAAAAAAACATTTTCTTATACCACTTCATTTTTTTCCGGGGCGCAGTAAATTTGACGAGATATGGCACAGATGGTCTACCGGGCCTATATTGGGGTTAAATTTTGGGGGCAAGGCTGGGGTTTCCATCCCTTTTTCGTTTGTCCAGTCAACACTCGATTTAGGGGGACGGGGAGATGAGGGTGGGAGGAGGAAAATCGCGCGCTGTCATCCCAAATGGGTTATCATGTTTTTTTGGCAGAGTAAAATTTTGAAATGTTTTTTGGAAATTTCTCCAATTTTGGGCATTTTCTTCCTTAGGCGTTTGACTGTGCCACACAAACCTTTTTGGTTTTTTGGCCCAGGAAGGGGGCAAGAAGTGGGTGGTGCCCAAATTTTGTCTGTGAACTTACATGGCCACGACAAAGGGTTTTCACCATCATAGTAATGACCATAACCCCAGACACGCCCATTTTCCTGTGGTGTTTGTCGGTTGTTTTCCCGGTTACAAAATGATGTCTTGGATGTCCCCGGGGTCTTACAGTCGCACATAAAAAAAAAAAACAAAAAAACGAATCCAAAAGATCCCTTTTCGTCGATTTTTGTTAAAAACTTATTGCCCACGCCACAAATCCCAAGCTCTCGTGTCACCAGTTTTTTTGAGGGGCTGAATGATTGGGAAAAGACCGTTGTAATTCACCAATCCACCTACCCGACGCTGGAATTTTTGCTGGCCCAGTAAGGGGACGAGGGAAACGAAAAGTGGGTTTTGATGTATAGCCTGGAACCTTTCCTTGACTTACTTTCCCGAAGATGGGGGTGGCCGAAGGGGGTGCCCGGTCCAATACTGCATATGTTGGGTTTCCTGCGACCCATGAGATGCCCAGTGCCAGAAAGTTAATTCTGGCACGGTCACGTCATCCCAGTCAATAACGGGGTGGGGGTGGCACTCGCGCCCCGTTTTAAATAGCTGGAAATTGGTTAGGGGACAATTTTCGGGGAAAGGGGGTAGGGGCCCATGGGGTTAAAAAAGAACTGCAACCTCTTTGATGTTCTTGTCAGATTTGGCACCTGCCCCCCGCAGTTGCGCCCGGGTAAAGGGGTGAAGGGGGGGGTTTGAAGTTACTACCTCCCCCCACTCCCACCTACCTCTTCATCAATATCATCTTTTACCTTTTTCATCATCGCCATGCCAGGATCGCCGCCAGGTGCTGGGGGGGCCCCAGGGGTTTGGGTAGGTAACCTCGGCCAGGGCCCGGCTGCACGGCCGCCCACGTCACGGCCGCCTGCACGGCCCCCACGTGCACGGGCCCCACGTGCACGGCCCCGGGGCACGTGCAGGTTCGCATGCCACCTTGCCCCATCGCTGGTGCAGGTTCCCAGCCACCTTCCCCCATCGCTGGTGTTGTCTGCTCCTTCCTTCCCCTCTTTTTTCCCCTTTCCCCCCCAATTGAGGAGGGGGGGAGGTGGGGGTGGGGGGAGGGGTGGGACCGGCGGGGAGGTGAGGGTGGCGTGTGAGGAGAGGAGGGGACAGGGGGGGGGGGGGGGGGCTAGGGGGGGAGGTGCGAAAGAGAAAAGGGGCCCCTCAGCTGCCCCCCCGGGTAAACCCCCCGCTTGCCCCGCGTGGTTTTTTGAAGCCACGATGTTGAACTTTCCCTCACGTCATCTATTCCCCCCCTTCCTCCACTTTCGTCGTAGGGGCGACGCGAGCACTATCGCCCCTTGCACAACCGAAATGCCGGGAAAGGCCTTTTCTTGGGCTCGGTACCCACTGTCTTCCCCACTTGAACTCTGGGTTTTCCATCTAAATAGTTTTGTCATCAAGCTTCGTCTATCACACTAGCTGGGAGTCTGAAAAAGTCCTGGGGATTTTTCGGATGCCTTTGAAATCGGGGATGCACAAACTTTCAAGCGACGCGCCATTATTCCTCGGTGATGTCTAAAAAAAGATGCCCCCTTGAGCTTCACGTCTGCGGGGTGGTGGGGCCTACAGGGGGGGGGAAGAAAAGGGGGTGGGGGGGGTAGGAAAGGTGGTAGAGGGGTGGAAAGTAAGAAGGATCCGCAGGGGTGTGGGGTCAGGTGTACTATTTGAGGTGTTACTTATTTTAGAAACCCCGGTTAAAAGGGCCCTCCCTATAAAGAATAGGCCCCTGTAATATCAAATAAGATCAGATCGTTCGAGGACAGAATATGTGTGGGAGAACGGGGGGCTTGGGGCTTCCCCCGAAGCACCGTGGGTGACTCCCAACTCAAGCTCAAGCCCCTCTCCTCCCTTCCTCACGTAGTGTTGGCGAAGCCACCCCCCCGGGAAGGGTCAAAAACCCCTTGGAAAAACCCCGGTTTCCCATTCACTGCTGGGTGGACGGGGGTTTTGGGGCATTTTTCAGGAATATTTTTTTGGGGAAAAAGTGAGTCTTAAAATTTTTTTAAAATACGGTAGGACACTTGCCCGGACAAAATAAGTTTTTTTACAGTGTTTCAATACCCGAGTTTCGGGATCCGCGAAACTCGGGAGGGTACTGTATTTCCCCTGATCTTTCCCCTCTCCTTCCCTTGACCCCTTCCAACCATACTACTTTGAATTTTTCTTTCCCAGAATTTTCCCAAATCTTTTTCATTAACTATTTAGTGTGAATGGGGATCGAAATTTCCCCTTCATCGGCCTTGATCCCCCTTTTTAAAAACTTCCCCCGTCAAAAATTTCCTAAATTTTAATTTTGGGGTTTCTACTTTTTCCCTCTGGGGTGACACATTTCCTTAGCCACCGCAAGTTCAACCTTTTCCTCTTTTCTTACGGGCATGGAGTCCCTTTAATCCTGTTTATTTAACCCTTTCACGAGGGTGAGCGTGGCAAAACGGGCCCGTCTGCAATCTAGTTTTGAGCGAATTGCGTCAAAAAACTTTTAAAATTCGCCAAAAATAAAGTATTTATCAGAATTGCAAAAAAAATTTTTCTGCTCAAGACCCACCTAGCCCTATAAAATAAAATAATTGTCAACTCTCTCGTTGGGGTGGATGGAAAGATAAGGGTTTGTGTGCATTTCCACTCAGAGGCAGCCTGTGCGGTCGGATGGTCGCCCCTTTTAAAATGTGTCCCTAGGGGCCATAAGGTCATAGAAAATTATAAGGTGCTTTGGAAATTCCTCAAAAAACCCGCTTTTTTTGGGATATAAACCAAAAAGGTTTTACTCAGGAAGTTTCGAGCTACAAAGGGGGAACGTAAGTATTTCTTTTCTTTTACTCAATTTTTTTTTCGGAGTGGGAAAATTCCGCTTTTTATTTGCATTTCTTTTTTATTTTTTTTTTTCATAAGGCAGAATAATCTCTGCAAAACCAATGATAAAATCCCAGGAAAAAAAATACACGTTGGTGAAATTTGAAAACATAAAAAAATTATTCGCCGCACAGTTGCCATTTCGCGGGGCCCTTGGGGAGCATAAGAGGATGCTGCAGGGGAGGGAAAAAATTATTAAACTTTTCGTGCGTAAAAGGGTTAAATATCTTTTTTTGTCGCGCATCTTGTTCTAAATCCAATTTTAGAACCTTAACAACCGCTTTTTACATTGTTTAGTTCTCCTTAATTGCGTTTTTTCAGAAAGGATGGAGGTGTCCTTCCCCTTAAAGGGGGCAGGCAAATAAAAAGTTGTTTGTCCGCTGTTGGGTATTTTGTTGGGGTAACCGAGCGCAGACAGGGCCTTCGGACTGAGGGCGAGTTGGGGGGGACTACGGTATGATATAAGTGCGGTTCCAAGCGCCTGAAGTTTCCCCTTAACAATTATTGAAAAAACAAAATACATTTCCACGTTTTGAAAAAGTCTTTAAAGCCAATCTTTTCTTCCTCGGCACTTTTTTTTCCCAACCCTTTTTCTCCCTTAATTTTATCTGCTGTTTTTCAGAACCCGCGCTTTAGCCTCATTCAACCTTAGGTCTTTTTTCTTTCCTTCTCCCGAGTTTCTTGTTTTCCCCTTTTAAACTGTCCTATTTTTCCTTTCTAGCCTGGTTATTATTTTTTTGCAGCTCATTGAGGTCTTAACCTTTTTGTGATTCCGTGTCGGACAATACCAGTCTTTTTTTTGTTATATACTTCCCTTTTCTGCTCTTTGATATTTTCCCAAACAAATTTGGGTAAAGCACTACCTTAGCCCCGGTTTTTTATATGGGAATACGCCTCATGTTAGCCAAACTTTTTTTTCCCCAGGTGAAACCTTCAAATTCATACTCCCGATGTTGAGTTACCCCCCACCATAGGAAAAAAGTAAAAAAAGCCCTGTTTTGTTTTACTCGACCAATCAACTCTACAAAAAAAATACAAAGACCCTATCACGAGACGGACCCCTTGTGTATCATATACCCTTTCCCACCCAAAACAACAGGTAAATTCTCCTTTTTACCCATGTGGACGTTTAGAACAGAGCCAACTCTTCGGGATGGTAAAAATTTAGGACCAGCCGAAATAGGGGATCGCGAAAATTTGGGTAGCGTGAAAAATCGGGGGGGTCTGTAGTGCATATCATAAAATCTATAACACATGAGTAGTTGAACTGACATTGGTGCAAAGCATCCTTTCGAAGGATTGCCAACTGGCAAAAATAATTTGTGCAGTGTTTTACTTGTAAATCGACTTTATACCTACATAAGGGAAAATTATTCATGACAAACCATTACTTTCCAGTACAATGGCAACAGAAGAAAAACAGGAGAAGCCTGTCACCTACCCTTGGCTGAAGGATAAGGTTCTGGGCACAGGAGGCTTTGGCACTGTCACACTATGGCGGCACAGTGATACTGGGGAGACCATAGGTGAGTGGTGGTGGGAAAATTACACTGTTCAGAATAAGTATATAACTGAGGAATCCCCCCAAAAGTTATATGACAATGTAATGAGATTTTTATATCTTTTCTTTGTTTTCAGCTCTGAAAAAGTGTCGCTGGGGTACACCCGGCACAGGCACTGAAAATATACTTACTCCTAAGCATGTAGAGCGATGGGAGAAGGAGGTGGAAATAATGAATCGACTGAGGCACTCTGCTGTTGTCAGGTGCTTCCAAGTGCCAACAGAGCTGACTGGACCCCCTGGAGATCTGCCCATGTTGTGTATGGAGTATTGCAGCGGGGGAGACTTGAGAAAAGTAAGCCTCGACATTGTTTTGTTCTCTGTGAATGAATTGTGTAAATGTTCAATTTTCTTGTGTCAGCCACATCCAAGGAAACGAATATATAGCCCCTTAAAACACACACACACACACACACACACACAACACACACCACACTTCAAACAAGCTGGATAATATGATTTTAGACGGGAAGTAAGAGCATGCTCTTTTCCTGTATGTTTCAATAGGTAAATACACACACCACACACACACTCCCGTATAGAAACATTGAAATAACAGCTTCCCCCTTAGAAGAAGAAAACCTGGGAACAACCTTGTGCAAAAGTGTTTAAAGCAAGAAGTATCAGGATTCAAAGGGAAAAAGGAAATAGTAGATTGGAGATGGGAAGTACGAGATAGCTCTTTTTCCCGTATGTTACAATAGGTAAAACACATAGGGTACTCTTGTTGTAGGGGAAAACACCTCGGTTCACAACCCGGGAATCCCCGGGGTTGATCCCGGGCGGAGCGGAAAAAAGAGGGGTGTTTTTTTAAAACCCAAGCCCCCCCCCCACCCAGCAGTGAATGGTACCGGGTGTTTGCGGGTTTGTGACTCTCTACGGGGTGCGGCTTCCCAAATAAGCCTAAGGAAATTGGGTAGTCGTATAACAAAAATTCTTTTTTTTAATTTGGCATGCCCCTTTTCCATGTAAAAAGGAATTCTAAGACAATTTTTTTTTATCCCAATTTGATTTTAGCAACTTACTTGCAAAAACGACTTTTAATTGCACCCTTTTCGAAAACTTAAAAAGAGTATGCAGTGTCCCGGGGGTCCTGTGTATTGCTTGCCAAAAATGATTCCAATGACTAGCGGGTAAACTCTTTTGATCGTTTGGTTTTATCAGGACTACATCCCAGTGTCACAGCCTCAGTTGGCCTAGAAAAGTTCCATCATGCCTTTTTAGCCTGAAGCAGGGCTGGTTCCCCCTGGTGGGCCCGAGCCCAGATGAACCCGTTCCTTTGGCCTGCTGCCCCCCATGCTGCCGCAGCCTCTGTACCTGCTTCAACTTTTCGGTGCTCTGAGTTGGGATAGAGAACTCCGGAACCTTACGGGTTGACCGGACTCCTGGATCTGATCCCCGGGAAATGAAAAGGTGAATGCCTGCTTGTGCACCCGGCCCCGGTGCCAGTGATCATGTTGCAAACTGGTGGCTGACAAGCTCAGCTTGGGTTTTGATTCGAGGTTTACACTGGGGCCCATATCCTGAGCTCTCAGCTTTAAAAACTGGGTCACGGCGAACCTGCGTCGTCCCACTCTGACTCGCATCAGCAGGAGGACACATTTTGAGGGTGGAATGAGGGTCCTGTCCGCAGTAGAAGGTCACAGCGTTTGGGGCCTTCTTTGGGCGCGACCTATACTCTAGTGCGTGAGGTTGGGCTTT
This sequence comes from Chionoecetes opilio, assembly GCA_016584305.1. Classification (NCBI taxonomy): domain Eukaryota; kingdom Metazoa; phylum Arthropoda; class Malacostraca; order Decapoda; family Majidae; genus Chionoecetes; species Chionoecetes opilio. The sequence continues at coordinate 3,141 of JACEEZ010002502.1, read as the reverse complement.
GGGGGCCCTCCTTTAGCTGTGGTGAACCTTGATGTCGAGTAAGGTTTGAAGTACACTGCAGCAGTACTTGACTAGGATTCCAGGGTGTTAGTTTTTTGCCCGCATCCATGCTTTTTTGGTCCACATGCCCCCAGGAGGGCTGTGGGAGCATCTGGGGGGGAACCCCGCCAATTATTCCTGAGTCAGGGGGGGAACGCCCCGCTTACAGCCTGGACCGTGGTAGGAGACCTGCTGGGCGGGACATGTTGACCGGATTACTCCGGGACTCCCTGGATCTTTACCCCCTGGCACTCCTCTGAACTCTGCGTTGACTGCTTCATTCACGCTGGCAGCAACTACACATGGGGCCCTTTGAAGCCGGGGTAGATGAGGTAGGCCCGTCGATGCTGGTGATAAGGGGGCAGGGGCAACTCGTTTTTTGAACACGCATAACTCCAGAAGCTTTGGCCCCCACTTTTCCCCAAAAGGGCGTGGTACCCCCCTTCCCCCCCGTGTTGGCCCCAGTTTAGTCACTTGCAGTAGATCAGTGAGTCGGTGGGGTCGTATGTCACCAGCAAATGTAGGAGTTGAGCCCCCTTGAAAAGCAGGCTTCCGGGGGGCCCGGTCCTCTGGTCAAAATGCCAAAGGTACCTTTTCCCGATGGCTCCTCGTCACTGACTCATGCTCCTCCCTGATCAGCCTTGGGTGCAGCCCAAGGTCGGCACCACGCCCTCAGGAAGGTCTTGTCCTTCCTCCCATCCAAACCAATTTTGGTACCCCTGGTTAGGGTATGCCGATAACAAAAATTTTTTTCTCAAATTTGGATGCAATTTCCTATGTAAAAAAGGAATTCTAAAACGTTTTATCTCCTTTATTTTTGATTTTAGCAATTTTTACTAGCAAAAAAGCAATTTAAGCTATGTTTTTTCATATAAATTAAAAGTCCATTTTTGCCCTAGCTGAAGTGTCAAAGCAAAAAATTTTAAAAACAAACCCCCCCTTTAAAATTCAATTTTTCATAGAAAACACCTGCCCAAAATTTAAAAAAAATCTATATTTCACTTTCAGGACTACGGGACCACTAAGGGTGAATGATAAAAATGTTGTATGGAGAGGGGCCCTAAAGCGTTTCTAGGCCCTTAAAAAAACAACTAGATGAAAACATGGAGGCGAAAAAAAGAAAAAGAAAAAAGGGGGGGTTAATGGTGTTTAAAAAGGAAGGATGTGGTACAGGAGAACCTCTTTTTCCGGCCCCCTCGGGGGGGGGAGCGCATGCCGGATAATCATTTTGCCTTTTTTGAGAGTTATCTTTTGGAATCCCCCAAAATCCCTTTTTTTTTTTTTTTTTTTTTTTTTTTTTTTTTTTTTTTTTCCCATCACAAGGAACTGGCCCAAAGGGGACAACAAAAAATGGGGAACACAAAGCCCCCCTTAGTTGCCAGTCCCTATAAAGAAACAGTAAGAGAATAAAATAAAAAAAAGTGGGTAGCCAATTTGTTCGGGAGGGTCTTTTACTCTTTTATGAAAAGATGTAAATCATAGGAAAGTGGAAAAAAAAGAAACAGGAAAGAGTTCCAGGTTTTTTCAGTGGGAAAAAAAAAAAAAAAAAAAAAAAAAAAAAAGCCTGGTCGATTAGTGCCGTTGTTTTGAGGCTGGTTGTTTTAAAAAGCCGGTTTTAAAAGAGGTTTTTCCCGTAGTAGGGAATGTGGAAAAAAAAGAAGGTATGGCAGAGGGGTTTTAAAAGGGAGATTTTATGATGAAAAAAAAGGGGAAAAAAAAGACTTATTCGTATACGTTCACCAAGACAGTTCCGGGGGAGAGAAGAGTATGGGGAAAATATAAGAGACACAGGCAATGTTAAAGAAACGATGGAAAATGTGGAACATAAATTTTTTGGGGGGATTTTAAGAAAAAAAATTTGCTGGGAAGAATGGGAACTGAAGGAGGAGAAGACTCTGGGCCCATGGGGGGGTATATTGTTGGATTTGGTAATGAATAAATTTTGATCAGTGGTTTTTAAAAAAATACAAGTTTTAGAGGGGCGAAGAACCCCCAAGATTAGATCTATTTGACGAAAGAACTGGAAGTAATTAGAAAGTAAATTTCGTTTTCCCCCTTTTGGAAAAAAGGGGCATGACTTATTGAATTTGAAGTAAATGATAGCAAAAAAGAGGGGAGAAGAGAAAAAACACAAGAAAGGAAGATACAATTATGGAAAAACAGACTTTGACGGATTAAGAACATTTTTCGGAGAGACAGACTGGAGTAGTTTCCATGCAACAAGGAGTACCCAGAAAAAATGGGATGAGTTCATCCGAATTTACACAGAAGGAATACATAGATATGTTCCAAGGATGGTTATCACAAAGGAGGAGACAAAGAAGAACCATTAAATTACAGGCCAGTATCATTAACAAGTGTAGTGGCAAAAATGTGTGAAAAAATTGTGAAGGACAGATGGTTGAAACATTTGGAAGAGACAAACACACTCGCAGGTGGCCTGTTTGGTTTTAGAGGAGGAATGTCTTGTACAACGAACTTATTAAGCTTTTACTCGAGAGTGATTGATGTGACACAGGAAAGAGAGGGGTGGGTCGATTGCATATACCTGGACCTAAAGAAGGCATTTGACAAGGTACCTCACAAGAGACTGCTCTGGAAGCTAGAACATGTAGGAGGATTGAAGGGTGGTTTGCTGAAGTGGATGGAAGACTTTTTGAGCAACAGAGAGATGAGAACAGTAATAAAAGATCAAAAGTCAGAATGGTGCAGTGTGATAAGTAGAGTTCCTCAATGAGCAATATTGGCCCCAGTGATGTTCTTGGTCTATGTAAATGATATGACAGAGGGAGTGAACAGTTATAAGAGCTTATTCGCTGATGATGCTAAATTACTAAGAAAAGTAGAAAGTAAAGAGGACTGTGAGCATTTACAAAAGGATCTAGATAAGATTTTCAGATGGAGTCAATTATGGGAAAAGGAGTTTAATGCTAAAAAGTGTAAAGTGATGGAAATGGGCAGTAGCAAAAAGAGACAGAGAGGAAAGTATTCGATGGGAAATGAATGGATAACACTGGTCGACAAAAAAAAATCGAAGATATGGTTCTGGAGTAAATGAAGCTGATTATAAGTAAATCGACCCTGCCTGAAATCCCAAAGAGC
>JACEEZ010002501.1:83517-87730 GCA_016584305.1 Chionoecetes opilio | reverse complement strand
AAAAAGGGTGTTTTCCTTGCCGATGGGGGCAAGGTCTAGAGTGCATATAGGCTTGTAAAATGTTTACTCCACGAATGGGGGCAAGGTCTTAGAGTGCATTTTCAATGTCTTGTAGTAAGCAATAGGTTGTATTACTCCACGAATGGGGGTAAGGTCTAGAGTGCATATAGGCTTGTAAAATGTGTACTCCACGAATGGGGGTAAGGTCTAAAGTGCGTATAGGCTTGTAAAATGTTTACACCATGAATGGGGGCAAGGTCTAGAGCGCATATAGGCTTGTAAAATGTTTACTCCACGAATGGGGGCAAAGTCTAGAGTGCATATTGAAAAAGAAGAGCAGATTTATGCTAGAGTTTAGTAAATTTCTCTGATTAAATAAATACCATTTATGGTTTTAAAACAACAAATAACAATTTAGCCCTTTTCTGTTCTTTGTGAAAAGTAAAGAAAATCAAAGAAGGGGATGATGAAGGTTAGGTTGGATTAGGTCAGGTTGTAATAGAAGTATTTTAAGGTGAGGGTATTTAAAAAGTTGACTTTAGCCTGTGCGAGCTTGGACACGTTACACATCTTTAGTGTGGACGTCTATTTCCTAATTTCACTTTCGCTTTCCTCCTTCTTTCCATTTCTTACAACTTTCTTCATCGTTTCTATCTCCGTTTTTATCCTCTTCTTGCCTAACTGCTTCAACTTCCTTCGTCGTCCTCCTTTGCACGACCTTTATCACTTGTGCCTCACTTCCCTCCTTCATCACTCTCTTCACGGTCTTCGTCTTTCTTGCCTCATATCCTTCCCTCCTCTCGTGACGCTCTTGATGATAGGAGAGGAAGGAAGTAATGCATTCTTGTCTGACGAAAGGGTAACGCGAGGGAGACCGTGTGTGTGTGTGTGTGTGTGTGTGTGTGTGTGTGTGCGTGTGCGTGTGCGTGTGCGTGTGTGTGTGTGTGTGTGTGTGTGTGTGTGTGTGTGGGTGTTTGTGTGTGTGTGTGTGTGTGTGTGTATGTGTGTGTGTGTGTGTGTGTGTGTGTGTGTGTGTGTGTGTGTGTGTGTGTGTGTGTGTGTGTGTTGTATTCATTCATTGCCTTAAAAATACGAAATGCTGAAAACACCTTTTTTTCAAACCACAATTTTATATTCACTCGTGTTTTCTTTTTTCTTTCGCAAACTAACGTAATTCTTTCGTAATTAACTTAGTTTTCAAGTCATTAGTGTGACTGTTTACGATGCGATGTCGCCTCCGTGCGTTTCCTCACTTGGTTATCAGTTTGGGGTGTTTAGAGAGGAGGGTTTAGGGGGTCACAAACTTTCATGGATTTATTATAGGTGAAATTTTTTTTCCAAGTTTGTCTTGATATTAAAACGTTGCTTTTATCGTCGCAATATGTCCGTGATTTTGTTTTGTACCATTATGATCGCTCGAAATGAGGCCTAGGAGAGAGAGAGAGAGAGAGAGAGAGAGAGAGAAGAGAGAGAGAGAGAGAGAGAGATGACAGCAGGGGAAGGAAGAAGGAAAAATGGTTGGTGCGTTAATTTTAAGAGGTGGATGTAGGGAGAAGGGAGATAAAAGGGGAAAAATGGAAAGGAAATGGTTTGTTGGATAGGGAAGAGTGGATGAAAGATGACGGAAATAGTAAGAGGAGGTTATGTGATGATAGGGAGACAAAGTATATGTTAAGGGAAGGAAAGAAGGGAGGAGGTAGTACACAAGAAGGGAATTAATAAGGGAGATAAAAGGGTAGGAAGATCATTGTTAAAGCATACAAAATCATAGAAATGGTCAGTGTGTGAGTGTGTGTGTGTGGCAAGTAACACACACACACACACACACATAAAAATAACCTTATACAAGATCCCAAAGTAGCCACACTGCAGTCATTTATAAAATAATATTGTGGTGGGGGGAAGTGGGGGGTACTTAATTGCGATTCCAGTACACATTGGTGGCAGCGGTGGGATCTACCGAGCTACTAGACAGGGAGATAAAGATATAATAATAGTAAAAACAATAACTCCATAGGGGTTTCAATATGATGCAACATGGTGTATATTCAGATATTGACTGTAACAATAGTACTAACAATGATAGTGATAATGGTAAAAATAACAATGATAGTGATAATGGTAATAATAACAATGATAGTGATAATGGTATAAAATAACAATGATAGTGATAATGGTAATGATAACATTAATAGTGATAATGGTAATGATAACAATGATAGTAAATAAATAATAAATAAATAATAATAAAATAATAAACTTTATTAAAAAATAACAATGATAGTGATAATGGTAATGATAATTAATAGTGATAATGATAATAATAACAATGTTAGTGATAATGGTAACAATAAAATAATAATAATAATGGTAATAATAACAAATAACAGTAATAGTGATAATGGTAATGATAATAATAATGGTAAGAATAACAATAATAATAATAATGGTAATAATAACAATTAACAGTAATAGGGATAATGGTAATGATAATAATAATAATAATTGTAATAATAACAATACCTCCTCCCACCACAGTTACGACGCGCGAGGTGACCGCCCTTCCCACTGGGTCAGCCCGTCGCTGCTGGGGTCACGGGTCACCTTCTTCCCCTCCACCTCCACCCTGACCCTCCAGCAGGTGCAGGCCGAGGACGAGGGCGCGTACCGCTGCAGGGTGGACTTCAAGACCAACCCCACCCTCACCTTCACCTCCAACCTCACCGTGATTGGTACGGGGTAATAGTTATAGTTAGTAGGTTATGATTTTTTTTATTTTTTACATCTATGCCTATAGCGCCTGTAGGCAGTGACCCAAGGTTTGGATGGTAGGTACTAGGTAGGCCCTGGAGGTTCACTTGTGGGCTTTGATGGTTGACCTTCGCCCGTGGTGGCGCAGGCAGGATTTTTATAGTGATTTTTATATTTTAATATTTTGCGCCTGTTAATAGAGGCTCATGCCACCCCTCTGTGTCCTCCGATGCACTCGTAATCGAAGGTAGAGTTATGGGAGGCATGTGTGTGTTCGTAGGCCACTCGACGGTGCAGAATGATTTGAAGTGGATTTATGGCAGGATTGTTTGATTTAAATCAAGCTGATTTTAATCACTAATTTAAATCATGATTTAAATCAAGGATTTTTTGTAAAGAATCACTGATTTAAATCAAATAATATAAATTTATTTGAAAACGAGAGGAAAAAAAAGGAAAATTAAGCAAATGGGCTGTATGAACACCAATTGTATCATTTTTGTATAATTATATCATAATGAGACTAAATTAGTTGTGCGGGGAAATCCACTGTGGCACTTTTAGACATCAAATTGCCATGTTGCTATTTTTACAGCAGAAATATTTTGTTTTCAATGATATATATTTTTTTGTTGTACTGTACAAAAAGCCACACTACTATAACCAAAAGTTGAATGTGCATGTTACTTTTTTTATAAAGAGCCAAAGTGATATAAACCAAAGGTTAATGTGCATTATGATTATCAAACAAAAAATATTATTCGCTTGTTCAACCGGCAAAGTAATTATTATAACAACAAAAAGTATATAACATTTTTAATTAAATCAATGTATAGTGTATAGTGGAATTAGTATTAATAAGAAAAAGTTTAGATAAATATATAATTTCCCATAATAGTACAAACTCCTTTTTCATTTTTATTATCCAGAGTTAGCTAAAAGAAAGTACCTTGTAACTGCATATAATAAACAAATTCCACTCTAATTTAATTGGTTACACACAACAAAGAATTTCAACATGATCATGATCATGAGGAGGAGTGTGTTTATTCATGGATTTCATAAGGAAAACAAGTTTTACTGCCTTCTCTGTACCGAGGCGGTGCCTTAGTTTTGAGCGTACTGTTATATGCATTGTAGTAGGTTATATTAATGTTATATGCATTTTTAATTCACTTATTCTATCTTTCTTTAGTTATAAATATGCTAAACAATATCCTGTAGTAGTTAGATTTCATGTAGAACATCAAAATAATAAAAAAAAAATATCGATCTATATCAAATAAATCCGATTGAAATCAAATAAATCGGATTTTTTAGATTTTTTTTTTTAAATAAAAAAAATCAACAACCCTGATTTATGGGTCTCACTCGGGATCGAACTTGGGTCTTCGAGAAGGCCACTCGGTGACGCTAACTACTCTGCTACTGCCATCCCAGTAGAAGGTTAGCAGTATTAGTT
>JACEEZ010002501.1:73517-78517 GCA_016584305.1 Chionoecetes opilio | reverse complement strand
CCGAATTTATTACATTGTGTGAAAAAAGTCATATGCGAATATTTGTCACATGGAATAAATCTTTTTGTAGAGACGGAATAAATGTAAGGAACGAAAGAGTAGAAAAATACACTGACATTCTTCTTTCTCTTTCTCTCTCTAATTATCTCTATATGTTTAAGGTGGTAGTGGTGGTGGTTACTATAGTGGTAATGCAAATTGAAGCGGCTGTGATTTTTGCTGAAGTGAGAGAGAAAAATAAATGCTGTTGCTCCTACGGATTTTGGTGTTTTTACGAAATAGAGTGTAACTCAATCTCTCCTCTGTAATATCCTCATCCTCTCTAACCTCTCTTGAAACTCTTGAATTTGTTACACGAGAGGCTTTAATTTAGGTGGTGAAACTACTAATACTTGTTTTAAGGGAAACTTTAACTGTCTGATGAAGCTTCTGTATTGGTCTGAATGCAGTGACTTCTTACGTGGAGGAGGGAGGGAGGGGGGGGTAAAGAGGTAGAGGTGGAAGTGAAATTTGGTGTTAATGAAGAATTTATATTATATAGGGAAAGCTTTCTGTGTTAAGAGCGGAAGGCCCTGTAAACAGTCCACCAGTCCCGGCGCGGCGCCCGATGTCTCTGATTGGTTGGTTGTCCAGCAGCGGCGTTTGTGATTGGTTCGTAGCTCGCCTCCCTAACTCCTAACTCTATGGGCCGATTTCTGAGTCGTCCCTTTTCGTTGGGATCCTTACCAGTGAGCGGCCATTTACATCACCAATAACAAATCCGATTTCTCAGTTGTCTTTTGGCCCGCTGTTGGTTTGTATTGATCGATACCATAGATTGGAACCCTTGGTAACGCCGAGTTGGGCAGCCTAGTGCCCATTTGTTTATGCTATTTAACAATGCTTATTAATGCAATTATTTATCAAATACAGCAAATTCTTTCTTCCATTTGGTTATATTTCCTTCTGAATAAGATGAACAAAATTATCAGACAATGCATCAACACGGTAGAGGGTTTTAATTAAATAAGGAGAAAAGCTTAGAAGAACTTGGATGACCGCAGTGAATGCACGCCACCAGCTGTCAAGCAGACGACATATTTATCACGGCCATCTGCCTTAATTACCTATTTTATCTGTCACCCTGTATTCTTCTAGACTTCAATAATATTGTAGGTACATTTGCTTAGGATATACAAAAGTGGTTATATGTGAACTTGTTATTATAAATAAAAGTAATAATTATAAGTACATTTTTTAACTATATATAATTTAGTATAATATAATTTATATATAATTAAATATAACAAATTTTTTTTTTTAAATTAAATCAGAATATTATATATAATCGTTGTTATTATTATATGTGTGTAAATAGTAATTATTTACTGACTTTGGATGAAATGTTTACATTTTCCGCCATTCAGGCATACCAACAGTACCGAATCTGCCGTCTTTGTTTCGTTGGGATCCTTACCATGTTGGAGAGCTCCGAATTCAGAAAACAGCGACTGAGAAATCGGATCTCTTTGTTAGTAAGGACTGTTACCAGGTTGGTAAGGCTTTTGGTTAGGGAGCTTACCAATGGACTGATAAATCGGCCTTATGTATACAATGTCAGTGTCTCAATACTTCACTACAACCGCACACAGATTGGAACCGCCGGTGCCACAGGACATAAGGTACAAGGTACATGTGTGTGTGTTCCGTGGCCGGCGCGTCGTCTTTCTGAACAAGCAGCTTAGATCCAGTCTGGCTGGATAAAACAAAGATGTCTAATACGGCGACACCCGGTGTGTGACAGCTCTCACTGATATCAAACTACTGAGGATATCATGTCCAACAAACTCAACTTGAAGAGTCACCAACACGAAGCAGCAGAGCGCGGGGAAAACATGGATCAATACCCTTGTGTGAGGTTCTTCAGGACACAGACAAACATGAAGAATGATAATATGATGAAAGGAAGAATAATGGAGGACGACGTAAACAAATATTGGCGGGAAAGGCAGCGGAAAAGAGTTTGGCCGCAGGAGTGGTGGGAGGATCCACTCATACAGCTCTCCTAAACAGGGTTGAGTCAAAAGCTTTTCGTCTCATCAACTCCCCACCTCTTACTGACTGTCTTCAATCTTTAAATAATCGCCGCAATGTTGCTTCTCTTGCTATCTTCTACCGTTATTTTCATGCTCACTGCTCTTCTGAACTTGCTAACTGCATGCCTCACCCCTCCCGCGGCCTCGCTGCACAAGACTTTCTACTCATTCTCATCCCTATTCTGTCCATCTTCCTAATGCAAGAGTTAATCAGTATCTTTACTTTTTCATCCCTTTCACTGGTAAACTCTGGAACTCTCTTCCTGTTTCTATTTTTCCACCTTCCTACGACTTAAATCTTTTCAAGAGACGCGTAACAAGACACCTCCCGAATTAAATTGGCACACCCCTCTTTTTTTATTACTCTCTTACTGTCTTCTTTATAGGGACTGGCAACTAAGCAGGCTTTGTATTACCTATTTTTGTTGTGCCCTTGGCCAGTCCTTTGTGATGTAAAAAAAAAAAAAACAACAACAACATTATACATATATTATATTATTATCATAATTAGTAATATTTCTATGTTATATATATATATAATATATATATATATATATATATATATATATATATATATATATATATATATTATATATATATATATATATATAATATATATATATATATATAATATATAATATATATATATATATATATTATATATATATATGTTATATATATATATATTATATATATATATATATATATATATATATATATATATATATATATATATATATATATATATAGATTATATATATATATATATATATATATATATATATATATATATATATTATATATACGTTATATATTTATATGTTACATATATAGAAAAACTAAATAAAGATATAATTTTGGGTAATCTAGGTTTATCACTATAACTGTCCAAGGTAAAGAAAAATTTTAATGTGGAAACACTGAGGCAAACTGTCCGTAGGCAAAGTGTCCGTAGGCAAAGTGTCCGTAGGCAAACTGTCCGGTAGGCATAATGTCCGGTAGGCAAACTGTCCGTAGGCAAACTGTCCGGTAGGCAAACTGTCCGTAGGCAGACTGTCCGTAGGCAAACTGTCCGGGTACCATTGGAAAGACTATAGTATATAATTATAGCAGTAAATTGTATTACCACTTAATCGTTCACAATGGTTTTCAGTTCCTCCTCCTCCTCCTCCCCCCCCCGAACAGACAACCTTCATCACCTCCCACTCGCTTTGTTTCCTGTTTCCGTGGATCGTCTCCTCATAACCATAAACCGCTATTTCGGGTTCGATGCTTCACCCATTTCTAACGCCTTTGCATTATGGGGGGGGGGGGAGGGAGAAGCTGTGACAGGACCTCGTGTATGCCTTAATATCCTCGTGAAGGGGACGCCGACCCCCTCCCGTCCTCGACACTACCTCTCAATTACCCGTAAAATACAGGAGGGAGGCGGTTCGAAGGTTTCCATATTTTTCCCGCTCCTTAATGAATGTAGCTGATGTTACTCTTGAGAGAGCGTGAGGGAGGACAGGATGGTGCTGGGGGGACTGAAGAGGGGGAGGGGGAATATCAGTGCAGAAATTATCTGTTACTTATAACTTATGAATATTGGGAGTCACGCGTATTAGGTTGCCACGCACGGTGTTGCCTTGTTACAGCTACAGTACATGTGTTCCTGTGTCGACTTGATCTGACACGATGACCTATTGATCGCGATTTTACTGTAATGTGAAGGAATAATGTTACTGTGTTGATGGTGTTTATGCAGTGATGGTTTGTGTGTGTATGATTTTTGCACGTATAAGGTATATTATATTTTATTCATGATTTGTTTTGATCTGTTGAATAACTGTCAGTACTAAAGAGTCACACGAGTTGTGTGTTGAAAAAATTTCTTCAGCTCTTTAGACTCAAATTTTTTTTCTTCATATTTTCTTTGTTTTCAATTGAGTAAATCACAAACAGTTACATAAGTCTTAACTTTTTTAACTTCCTCTGCAGATATGCCATCGCCACATGTAACTAACTTTTCCACTCGAATTCTGAAATTATGTTGTTTATATATAACGCCTTAATCTGATCTACATTGTATTTCCATCAATTGTTACACATTATCTTATTTCGCCCATTTCCTGCCTGGCACTGACAACCTTAACACTTATCCTCACGCGCCGCCTGAGCCGCGAGTGTCCGGTGCATGGCATAAGGGCGTCAAGCACAGATTCATGTGTTGTTTCTGTTTCTCGTGTCTTTCTTCCTCGCCCTGACACTGCGTAATCCTGTATCTCTCCGTCCCGCCGCCCTTGACACATGTCCTCACACCCCGCGTCCCCTGGCAGGTAAAATGTATGTTAGGGAGTCTTAACCTTTTGTTTTATCCTTTTCCACCTTTCCGTGTCTTGCTTGCCTTGACCTTAGTAAAGTTAGTCTGTATCTCTATATAATTCCCGCCGACCCTGACCCACACCTTCCCCCCACAGTGCCGCCGCGTCGCCTGGCGGTGTTCACGCAGCAGAAGGCGGCGGCCCGCAGCGTGGTGGGGCCCTTCACCGAGGGAGAGACGCTGCGCCTCACCTGTCGAGCCACGGGAGGCTCTCCGCCGCCCTCCGTCGTCTGGCTGGAGGGCGACGCCTACCTGGACGTGGCGTCGGAGGTGCGCACGTCGGACACGGTGGCCAACGTGCTGGAGGTGGCCGCGCTCACCCGCCGGGACCTGTACCGCACCCTAACCTGCCGCGCCGCCAACACCAACACGACGGCGCCGCTCACCACCACCGTCACCATAGACATGACCTGTGAGTGAGGGAGGTACACGCTTCAGTCATGTCCTGTTCTTGTTTGTTGTTATTTGTTGTGTATATATTTGTATCTTCTTCCCCTCCTCTCTCCTCTCTTTTATTTTATTTATATATATATATATATATATATATATATATTTTTGTGTTT
>JACEEZ010002501.1:41017-68517 GCA_016584305.1 Chionoecetes opilio | reverse complement strand
AATAACTCTGTGAATGAATGACCGCCCTTTCATTACAAGAAAAAAATCCGACAAAATTTTTTCTCGCAGAATGACGAAAGTTTAGCTTGCTTTGCTCCTCGAAGGTATTTTTCCATCTTAACCCATTTACGCCCAGATTTCTCCAATGCTATATATTATCGTCTGTTAGCCATTATGAAAAGTAGCTTAATATACCAAATTAGCTAATGGACAAGGGTATTAAGCAGGTCATATCTATAGTATATTGCTAACATTCAGTAAGATAGTCTGATGGTAGCCAAAATACAAAGGAAATTACGTTCAGGGCCTCATGGGGTTAAGGTTTCCTCCCTTTCAGGAACTCTGCAAAGGAAGTCAATAAAATGCTGGTAACACACTGAAAATACTCCTCGCCGGGAGAGGCTTACACAGATGTCCTGAATGCCTCGCTCTCCTCTGGGTCTCCATCCCTGTGTCTGTTTTTTGCATTCAAAGCAGAATGTTTCGTCACTCATGTTAGCACGTGACGTCACAGTTGAGGTCATGTTTGAGCAGCGCAATCATGGGTGTGCAGTCACATCGTTTGCTGTATTGACCACCAGCAGCAGCAGATTGCCCCGTATACAGCTGTGCCGGACACACTACCAACCAACATTTGTTTGGTGGTAAACATACCTGTTTGACAGTCCGAAACGAGGATAGGAAAATTTGACTATTTACCAGCTTACGTTTAGCCGCTAGTGAAGGTGGACAAGGGGAAGGGAGGCGAGGGAGAAGGAAAAACCTTCCCACATATCTTCACTTGCTGCCGTCAAACACTCTATCTATACACTTCTATCTATCTATCTATCTATATATCTATCTATCTATCTACATATCTATCTACATATATATATATATATATATATATATATATATATATATATATATATATATATATAATATATATATATATATATATATATATATATATATATATATATATATATATATATATATATATATATACGTATATATCTATACCCTATCGATCAAACACTTTCATCTATTTGTTTCTCTCACACATTCCTTTTAACCCTTGTCACCGTGTCCTTCACTGCTCCGCAGACGTGCCGCGCACCACCCTGCACCCCGGACGCTCCCTCAACATGAGTAACATCGAGGAAGGCGACGACGTGTACTTCGAGTGTTCCATCAAAGCCAATCCATGGGTGTACAAGATCAGGTGGCTCCACGAAGTGAGTTCTCATCCTTCTCTTCCCATTACTCCTCCTCCTCCTTCTTTCCTTTCTTTATAGTAGTCAGAGCAAACTGTATATTCCAAGCATATTACCTACCACCATATATTTCCCGAAGTGTGTGTGCATCTTGTTTTCTTTCCCTATGACCATCTTTCCCTTTCTTCCCTCTTTAACCCCACTCGTGTCCCTCATTCGCATGCTTCAATCAGTGTACTTCTATCGATGGCTATTGTATGGCCTGGCAACGTTAATCTCTTCTCTTGCGAAAAGGTTACGACAGCAGAGGATCATTTGAACCTCTCTTCTTTTCATTCGTTGTCTTGTCTATGGTCTCCAGTTTCCTTTTAGTCAGTGTTCTTTTGCAGTGATGTATAGCTGGTACCCCCCCCCCCCCCCCTCTTATCTCTATCTCTTATACACACAGGCGGGGAGAGGATGAGTTTTTTTTTAGGGGGACAGAGATGTCAGGCTTCGCGTGTGACTGACAACAGAGAGAGAGAGAGAGAGAGAGAGAGAGAGAGAGAGAGAGAGAGAGAGAGAGAGAGAGAGAGAGAGAGAGAGAGAGAGAGAGAGAGAGAGAGAGAGAGAGAGAGAGAGAGAGAGAGAGAGAGAGAGAGACCAGATGTTGCGTACAGTATAATTTACAAGATCACGATTAACAACTATTACTATTACTCCACCTAAGGATGCAAATCTAAAAATTCCATCTATATAACTTTTTCCGTTGTGTGGTAGTTCACATCAATGAAATTATCTGCCTGCATCTCGCCCTCAAGCCTCAATCCTATGCTATGTTACCATCGTTCAGTATTTGCACATCTCACTCACTTTCCTCTCTCCATTACTCCCATTCCTTTATCAAAATCTAGGTTTTCTGTCGTAACTCCATTTCAGTTCCTCATTTCCGTCGTCTATCGTTCTGTGTCTTCTCTATATCTCTATCTTCTCCATCGCTCTCATTTTCTCTCTCTCTCTCTCTCTCTCTCTCTCTCTCTCTCTCTCTCTCTCTCTCTCTCTCTCTCTCTCTCTCTCTCTCTCTCTCTCTCTCTCTCTCTCTCTCTCTCTCTCTCTCTCTCTCTCTCTCTCTCTCACTCTCCCATCCTCCCCCAGGGCACGGAGCTCCACCATAACGTGTCAGGCGGCGTCATCATCAGCAACCAGAGCCTCGTCCTTCAGAGGGTCGCCAGGACAGCCTCGGGGAACTACTACTGCGTCGCTTCCAACATCGAGGGTGACGGCCAGTCCAACCCCATCCACCTCAGGGTGAAGTGTGAGTATTACTCTGTGTGTGTGTGTGTGTGTGTGTGTGTGTGTGTGTGTGTGTGTGTGTGTGTGTGTGTTGTCACGATATCCCCCTTGCAGTCAAGACTAAATTAATGAGCGTTTAGTAAAATATTGAAAACCCGGTTCGAAGGGAGTCGATTTTCAGAAAATAAAAATAGAATAAAATACAATAAATTAATGAAGTAATTAATTTAAGCAATAAATACAATACACAAATAAAAGAACTGAACGCAAAAGTAAATAAGAGAAATAAAAACTCTATAGAACAGAATATACGTTAACACTTTATTACTTAAACTTATTTATCTTGATCTTGACCATAAAACGCAGTATGGATAAAAGAAAACTAATATGAATGTACACGCTCACACGATAGTAAGTTTACTACAAAGTAAACTCACTAAAACTAAATAAAAATTGTAATACTAAATGAAATAAAAACACACGGCAAAATTATATCTGGCTGACACGCAAACAATAAATGTAGCTACCTGCCTTTCACAACAAAATTGAAAGTAGAAAATCTGGCTACGAAGCTCAGACCAAAACACTGTAACCAATGTAAAGAAACTTTCACTAATAATGCTATTAGCTGAAATCACACACCTAGAAATCTATCTCCGACTACCATTCTCCTAACAGCAACCCATCCACGAAACCCCATTCCCTGTGGAGCACAAAACACATCACAAATGACCTACTGTTGGCTAGAAAGAGATAACGAAACACACGCTTAACTTACCTTACAAATACCCTTGTACTCGTTCCACGCACCATACCACAATTAATCTCCTGGCAACCATGTCGTCTCGAATACAGCTTTGGGAGCAAAGGTTGTGCCTTCCTACACGGGTCAAACTGGAGTGAGCCGACCGGTTTTTGTTTGTATTCTTTATTGATCACATAAATAACAATTATAAAAAAAAAAAAATACAATAATATAGTGCAACAGTGATCAAAGCGGCATAAGTGTAGCCGCCCGTGTTTATATTCATTTTATTTGCCAAGGAGACGAGCCATCTCCTCATCGGTGAGGTCCCTGTCTTCATCAAGAAGCAGCAGGGCGTCGTCATCTGTATCCAGGTCTGCGGTCTGTTGGTTGCCCGTGAACTGCACCCAATCCTTCTCCCCGACATGGTCGTAGTAGTGGAGAGGGCGGTTAAGTGGCCTGGCGGTGGGAAGGGTTCTTGGCAGGAGCTTTTCCTCCCTGAGCACCCTCCTCACAAGGGAGAGGGCCGGCTCGTGGGAGATCTTCTGCTCAAAGGCCGCTGTCTTCTGACACATCAGGTTTTCGTAGTTGATCAGGACGTCGACCAGGTCGGCCTCCTGAAACGTGTAGGTCCTTGTCAGCGTCTGGGTGGCCTGCTCGCAGCGTCGGGCAGGTGACACCCATGAGCAGCAGGCAGACTCGCCCCAGTAGCTGATTTGGGCGCTATGGGGGGAAGGGTGGCGTCCACCTCCATCAGCCGCTCCGGGCGGGGTGGTGGGTCCTCTCCTTCCTTCCTGGTCTTCCTCCTTTTCCTCCTCCGTTTGGTCCTGGTCCTGGGGGGCGGCTGCTCCTCAGGCGGTGGTGGAGGTGGCGGCGCTGGCGTCCTGGGGCAGGGGGAAGGCCTAGCGGCCTCCTGTCGCGGCTGTCTCGCCCAAGCGGCCGGCTCAACCTGTGAGGGCGCTGGCGCTGGGATCCGTGAGCGGGGAGGAGGTCTGGAGGCCTCCTGCCGTGGTGATCCCGATCCTGGGATCCTTCTAAGCCGTGCAGGGCAACGGCGGCTCCAAGCATGGTGCCCGGAGCCGCAGTTGGGACAGCACGCCGCAGGCCTCTCACCACCACCTTGGAGGCGGCGGATGCAGGCCCGGGTTTCGTGGTCACCACTACACACCCCACACAGTTCACTGTCGCGGCTGCAATGGCGCTGGTAGTGGCCGAACGCATGGCACCGGTAGCAGCGCATGGGCTCAGGCACATACCTCCTGCATTTGAAGCGTCCCCAGCATGCAAGGTTCAGCGAGGCGGGGACTGATCCCCGCAGCGTCAGCAGCACCTGGCGGGTGGGGAGGCGGCGTCCGTGTCCGGCGTTGTGGTGACATCCTTCCGCAGCGGCGACGGAAGGATGACCCAGCACTGAGTCCAGGGGAAGGGCGGTGGGATATTCCAGCAGAACTCCCTTCCTGGTGGGCTCCTTCGGCACCAGGACAATGTCTCGCGGCTGTCCTGCTGCAATCTCCTGCAGGGTGGTGGCGGCGGCCCAGGTGTCTCCACGGAGAAGATAGTCTCCCGTTAGGGAAATATCAATCCGGAGCGCGACCTTCAGCTCGTCCTCGATCTAGCGGACGACCTTAAACTGCGTTGTCTCTTGGTGGGCCGCGATCCTCCACTGCGGTAGAGGACCTGCGGGCGTGTGGGGGCCGGCCTGCTACTTGGGGCGCTTGCTCTGCACAAGAGTGAAGCCCCCCTCGTCCGCTAAGGAACCGTGGCGCCTTATAGGAGTGGCCATGGCGGGAGCGAACTCGACCACCAGGCAAGGGAAGAGAGCGGGGAGAAGGTCCGCTCTCAACCTAGGTGAGGGAGCCGACCGGGGTCACCACTTTGCTTATATACGCCGCGCCCACTCGCCAGCTCGTTTGAACATTATGGGCGTTCAACAGCCCACCTTACTACTCAAACAAAGGAAACCTATCTAATAATGCAAGTATCTCACTTGATAAGGTATTAAAACAATGGTAGGCTACAAGTGATAACTAAACTGATGTTAGAATAAGAATCGTGGCCACCTTCTGTGTTTATCCTTAAACTACCAAACTTTTCTCCCGAGACGGTGGAAGCAAAACCCTATATCTAACCGCTAAAATACACATCACTTAATCCGAATACATAATATAAAAAGTATCTTGGCCTCATAATCATGGAAATAAAATAATTATGAAGTAAAAACGTAATACTGGCTTTGGGCGGTACAACTGGGCCTCTGGCTACTTTCCTACTGAATGGTATGAACCTTTATAACTAATATATACTAAGAAATGTTGCACAATGAAGACTGGGAAGGTATGAAGAAACAAAATAAAACGTTTTCCTACTAGCATTGAATCTTAAAATGGCCGACCGGCTCCTGCCTCGACGAGACACGAACAGAAAACGGGAGAAAACGGGAAACTCTAGGCATGACTAAAATAAAATACACTAGGACTAAATATGGAAAAGCAATCCTATGGTACAGCATACGATAAAACAAACACAGCAGTCACAATCGTGACAGTGTGTGTGTGTGGTTATGGAGATGGAATGATATCTCTCTCTCTCTCTCTCTGTCTCTCTGTCTCTCTGTCTCTCTGTCTCTCTGTCTCTGTCTCTCTGTCTTCGTCTCCTGCTTCTCTCTCTCTCTCGTCTCTCGTCTCTCTGCCTTCTCTCTCTCTCTCTTCTCTCTCTCTCTCTCTCTCTCTCTCTCTCTCTCTCTCTCTCTCTCTCTCTCTCTCTCTCTCTCTCTCTCTCTCTCTCTGGAATATGGTCTGTCTTTTTTTAGCTTAATTGATTTATGAGAAACTTACGTAAGAACAACATTGATATTATTGTTTTGTTTTTTGCGTGAATATTTGTTTGTGACCTTTGCTTTCTTTTCTTTCTCGCCAGTATGTGTGATAAGTTTGGTTTCTTATTGAAAAATTGAGAAAATTAACAAAACACAACAAACACAAATTGAGAAAACTTCCAACACCGAGAGGGAAAAATAAAACTAGTCACTTTTTTCCAGTTCTCGTTTGCCATGGCTGTGATTATTTTTTATAACTCGCTCTTTCTCTTTTACACAACGATTCAGTCTCCCTTGGGTCAGCGAAGTCACCCGAAAAATACTTTATTTTTTCCACGTCACAATTATATTTCTTTTTTTTCCTTTCTTTACATGTTTTTTTGTGAATACATTTGTAGATGAATAACGGGGTTAATTTCGCTCCTTGCCTGCACGCCGCGTTGATTATAACAGTATTCATCCTGCGTTAAAATGGAAGGAGACAGCTGACGCGATATGATACCCATTACCGATAAACAAGAGAGGGGAAAAAGGGAAGAAAAAAAACATGCGAGGAAGCGGCAGGAGGAAAATAGTTTGCAAGGAAGATAACGTGCAGTAATTACCTGGGCGCGTGCCTGGGAGGGCGGGAGGAGTTTTCCATTATATTACACGTATTTGCGAGTGTGGTGTGTTCCCCCCATGAACATTGGGATTTAATTATTGTCTTTAGGGGATTTGAGAGCTTCTAGGCCTCTCCTCTGAAGCAGTTGAGCATAATCTCTTCAACCTAAACTAAATATAATAGTTAAGGTCAGAGTGAAAGAAGCTTGTATTCTTTTTGGGATGTTGTTCTCTCTTGAAAGTTTGGTGTGAGGCGCAGCGTATACAGATGAAGCCGTGGAGGTGTAGGGTGAGGTCGTGCGAGTGACTGAAATGTCGTGCTAGCCAGGGATGAAGGCGGGCGAATGGCGGCAAAGGGCGGGAGGGGAAAAAAGAGTGTGAAGGGTGAGGTATGCAATATTGAGCACTTGTCACCCGTCAGCTGAGTCGAGGCGGATGACAAGTTTTGTGCATTCATCACACATAGGATGGTTCTGAACCTCTTGTTGTTTTTGTTGATATTTTTATTGTTGTTAATACTGTTGTTTTGTGCTTGTGGTTGTGTGTATGTGTGTGTGTATTGAGAATATGACAAATTTTTCGACGTCAACTTATGATAAATAGATAACTTTCTATTTACATATATGTGAAAGGTATACTTCACCTCACGCTGTCACAGGCTCAAGTTAAGTAAACACACCGTAACTTTGCCCTTTACTGAACATTAAATAGCCGTCACCAACATATGTCAATAAAGTACACAGGTCGCTGGATCACAAACAAATAATACGCTACCACAAGGAAGACAACGTAACGTGGAGGACGTGTGAAGCAGCACCGAACCAGGAGGACGAGTCGTAGGGTTACTAAACCTCATAACCCATGCAGGTAGACGGGGCGGCTGGCCAGGGCGTAGGTGAGATCCGTAGCTCCCTGTAACCCATACAGGTAGACGAGGCGGCTGGCCAGGGCGTAGGTGAGGTCCGTAGCTCCCTGTAACCCATACAGGTAGACGAGGCGGCTGGCCAGGGCGTAGGTGAGGTCCGTAGCTCCCTGTAACCCATACAGGTAGACGAGGCGGCTGGCCAGGGCGTAGGTGAGGTCCGTAGCTCCCTGTAACCCATACAGGTAGACGAGGCGGCTGGCCAGGGCGTAGGTGAGGTCCGTAGCTCCCTCTAAACATACAAGTAGACGAGGCGGCTGGCCAGGGCGTAGGTGAGGTCCGTAACTCCGTGAGTGATGTGTGGAGTGTGAGAGCGGTCGCAGGAATCTCCCGCTGTCCCGGTCCATCATCGTTATATACCCGACGGTCCACGTGAATCCTGTGACGTTGCCGTGAAGAAGGTGGTGCCCCCTTGTGGTGGTGCTTCATTGAACCGCCTTGCTTCGAAGTTTCGGGGCACCACAGTACTCCCCCCCTCAGGTAAATCCACACGTTGGAATGGCGATCTGAGAAAGAAACGGTCATGAGAAGACGTGGTGATAAAAGATGCATACCTCTCTGGTGGGCGAGACAGTCTACCACTCCTGGTAACTGTTCTTGGTCGCAGATGTTCAGGGGAAAGAATTTCACCATCTCATGGCAGCTGTGAGTCATTGTGATCTTCAGGAGGTGTAATAGGTATAAAAATATGACCAGGACTTTGTTTATAGGGAACAACAGGCGGAGAAAGGCGATGAGCCAGGCCAGGAGGCTCTAGCGGAAGTGTACGAGTATCTGGTGGCTGAGTGTGAGGGATAGGATGAGGTACATCATATTGTATATTAGCCGGCTTAAGACGATCCACAGAGACATTATCCTGGCGGCTCCCTCGACTTACAGTAAAGTACTTATCATGTCTAGATAGCACCTTGAAGGGACCGTCATATGGGCGATCAAGTGGACGGCGTCGGGCGTCATGTCGTATCCATACATACTCGGCAGGCTCTAGATCACGCGGGACGTAGGAAGCATGTCTTGTAGGCTGGCGGTGTGCAATAGGAAACAACCTGGAAGTGATCTGACGGAGAGAGTCCAGAAACATGTGCTTGTCCATACCGTCATCCATGTCAATCCCTGCGGACAACTCCCCAGGTAGGTGTAAGGTCTGGCCGAGCGTAAGCTCTGCGGGACTGGCTTTGAAAGCTTCCTTAGTTGTAGTGCGAAGGGCAAGCAGTACCAATGGCAAAGAGTCCACCCAGTGGTACGGATGACGTTGAGCCTTAAGGGCGTCCTTGAGATGGCGAAGAAAACGTTCAATCATTCCGTTAGCCTGTGGATGATGAACAGTTGTGTGATTGTGAGTAGTGCCTAGAAACGCTAGTAACTCTTGCCACATATGTGATTCAAACTGGGCCCCGCGGTCTGTGATGACTGTAGTAGGTGCATCAAAGTGAGAGACCCATCCCGAGAGGAATGCTAAAGCTGTCAATTCTGCAGAGATGTCCGGCATTGGCACTGCTATAGTCCATCTAGTGAAACGATCGATACACGTTAAGATATACCTGTACCTTCTGGATGGAGACCAAGGTCCTACACTATCCACATGAACAGTATGGAACCTGCATCTTGGTAAAGAAAAGGGTTGCAGCGGAGCCTTCAGGTGGCGATGAACCTTTGATGCCTGACACAAGAGACACTGGTGTACCCAGGAACGAGCATCTGCTCGAATACGTGGCCATACCACTGTCCGAGTTAAGATTCGCTGGGTAGCCTTGACTCCCGGGTGGCTCATGTTGTGGAAGTGATTGAACACTATTCGTCGTTGAGATCTTGGGATGAATGGTCTGGCCTCACCACACGACACGTCACACCACAACTGAAGTGTTGTCCCAGGCACTTGAGAAGGACGCAACTGAAGAGACAATGGATCTCTCATGAACGCAGCCATCTCTTCGTCTGTCTCTTGAGCTATAGCGATCTGTTGATAATCAAGAGGCCCTGGGTATTGAGAAATATTATAGATGAAGCGCGAGAGGGCGTCAGCCACAGGGTTCTCAACTCCGCCAACATGGCAGATGTCAGTCGTGAACTCCGAAATATAGGAGAGCTGTCGCTGAACCCGTGGAGTATATGCATCGGACGGACGTGCCATAGCGAAAGTCAAAGGCTTGTGAGCACAGAGAATATAAAACTGCCTACCCTCTAGTAGGTTTTTGAAGGGCCGCACGGCCATGTATATCGCCAATAGTTCCCTATCATATGTACTGTACTTGACTTGGGTAGTAACGAGGCGCTGGGAGTAGAAACCAATAGGCGATACTTCACCTGCACTGATCTGCTGAAGCACTGCGCCGACCGCAGTAGAAGAGGCGTCGGTAGTAGGACAGACCTGTGCTTCAGGGTCTGGATAAGCAAGACGAGGAAGCCGAGCTATATCTTCCTTTATGGTAGTGAAAGCAGCTGCAGCCTCTTGTGACCACTTCAGCGGGGCTGTCGATCTGTGGGGAATACCCTTCAGGAGGTCATGTAACGGGATTAACGTATCTGCTGCTTTGGGGAGGAAACGATGGTAGTAATTTACAATACCCAGAAACTCCATGAGCTTTCTTGCAGAAGTTGGTTGTGGGAGCTGACGAATAGCATCTACTTTCTGTGGCAATGGAGTAAAACTTTCTTTAGTCACCCGATGTCCTAAAAAATCAACTGCTTCCACCCAAAAAACACACTTCGCTGGATGGATTTTGATGTTATTGTCTCGAAGTCGTACCAAAAGCTGCTGAAGATGGGTGCGATGTTCCTCCTTACTGCTGGATGCCACTATAATATCATCAATATACACAGTGGCAAAATCAAGGTTGCGCAAGACATGGTCCATATAGCGTTGAAAGGTTTGTGCCGCATTCCGTAAACCAAAATTCATATACCTGAATTCATACAGTCCAAAAGGCGTAGTTATAGCTGTTTTGGGTATGTGCAGGTTGAACTGGGATCTGATGGAAAGCTCTCACTAGGTCTATCTTAGAAAAGATACTTTGTCCATTTAACTTCAGATGGAAATCCTGAATGTGTGGTATAGGGTACCTATCCGGCACGGTAACCCTGTTCAGTGCCCTATAATCCCCACACGCACGCCACGCCTTACCAGAAGGCTTGAGGACCATATGGAGAGGTGACGTCCGACAGCTCTGCGATGGTTATATCGTTCCATCCTTTAGCAGGGACTCGAACTCTGCCTTCGCCGCTAGGAGTCTGTCGTGATGCAAGCGCCGTGTTCAAGCGTACACTGGTGGGCCTGTCGTCTCGATATGATGGAACACGTCATGGACAGTAGCTGATCGCCGTTGGAGAGGCTCTGTGAGAGTAGGAAATTCTTGAAGGTCTACAAAGTCCGTATTATTATGAATGAGTGTGATACGTGGGCTCTCACACCTGACAACGGTACTTCCAATGGTGGCGTGTGATGACTGCTGTCGTAAGCAGCGGTTGCCAGGGTCAACAAGCAGCTCGTAATAAGTAAGAAAGTCGTATTTCAGTATGGGCTGAGTAACATCTGCAACTACAAACACCCATGGGAACTTACTGGGCAAACCGAAATCCATCGTGATCCTCTCTGTGCCATAAGTCGCAATTGGTGTTCCGTTGGCCGCCAGAAGGTCGAACGTAGGTGGCGTATACTTTCGGGCATCCTGGGTAGGAGGGAGAATGCTGACGGATGCTCCTGTGTCCACTAAGAAACTCTTGCCAGTGCATTGGTCTCTTGTACGTAGCAAAGACACAGGAACGTCAAAAACTGCAGAGGAGCTCGCATTCACTTGCCCCCCGCCGAACTAGTTTCCCGACCACTGGCATGGTGTTCGGCACTGTCTGGCCCTGGCACCAAAGGTGGAATGGTACCAGCACAATTCAACGTTGGTAAAGGTAGAAAAGGATGGATGGGACGCACGTTTGCCGTTGAGACTGTTACGCCCTGTATGTGGAACAAACGGGCGAGGCACTCTTATATTCATGCGCTCCTCAATGGCGTCCAGTCGTTGCAAGATCTGGCGAAGCGAAGTGCCTGAAATTTCAGCTCCATGTAATCCTGCAGCACAGACATGTTGATCCTCCGTAGTGTCTCCAGACATCAACGACCCCATATAAGGTGGTGGAGCCTCTGGGGGGCAGGCATGGCGACATTCTCTTGCTGGCTACAAGTCCATTTTTGGAAAATTTATATCGGTGGAGAAAGTATTTACAACATTAGATAATGCTGGATTAGGTGCAAGTGCGGTAGAATGAGTACGGTCTGACAGTTGTGATATCATTTGATCGGCTGCAGATACTAATGTAATAATAGATGTGCTATCATGAAAAGAGGACAGAGCAACTCTTACCTCCCAAGGCAAATTCTGAAGAAACATGGATCGAAGCACTGCTGTTGGCAATGACGTGTTGCACCGTATATTGATTAGTTGCATCTGCTGCCACAGAATAGACGGCCTCATGTCCCCCAAAGGGATGGTTTGCAGCTCCTGTAGATGATGGTGGTCTGGTCGTCGGTACACGTCTAACAGAGCACTCTTTAGAGCCGCGAATCTGTTGGAGTCCGGGGGCGAGGTAATTGTGCTTCGTACGAGTGTGGCTACTTCGGTAGGCAAGGCACAGACAACAGCGTTGAATTTGTGTTGGTCGTTGGCCGAGGTGTTAGCCAGGTAGCCCTGGACGTGCAGCAGCCAATCCTGTACATTGTGGTGGAAGGACGGTAGTTGCAACCGCTCAGTCGCCATGTCACTCACTTCACAGTTCACTATTCAACGTGGGGCTTCACAGGTCACTCCGGGGTCACCAATTATTGACTCACGCTGTCACAGGCTCAAGTTAAGTAAACACACCGTAACTTTGCCCTTACTTAACATTAAATAGCCGTCACCAACATATGTCAATAAAGTACAAAGGTCGCTGGATCACAAACAAATAATACGTTGCCACAAGGAAGACAACGTAACGTGGAGGACGTGTGAAGCAGCACCGAACCAGGAGGGCGAGTCGTAGGGATACTAAACCTCGTAACCCATGCAGGTAGAGGAGACGGCTGGCCAGGGCGTAGGTGAGGTCCGTAGCTCTCTGTAACCCATACAGGTAGACGAGGCGGCTGGCCAGGGCGTAAGTGAGATCCGTAGCTCCCTGTAACCCATACAGGTAGACGAGGTGGCTGGCCAGGGCGTAGGTGAGGTCCGTAGCTCCCTGTAACCCACACAGGTAGACGAGGCGGCTGGCCAGGGCGTCGGTGAGGTCCGTAGCTCCGTGAGTGCTGTGTGGAGTGTGAGAGCGGTCGCAGGAATCTCCCGCTGTCCCGGTCCATCCTCGTTATATACCCGACGGTCCACGTGACTCCTGTGACGTTGCCGTGAATAAGGTGGGGCCCCCTTGTGGTGGTGCTTCATTGAACCGCCTTGCTTCGAAGCTTTGGGGTACCACAGGGGAACGTATTTATTATGGTAAGAATTTTTTTTATATATAAAGATACACGAAATTACGACTTAATATGTTGCTAATGAAACAAATGATACATAGTAATTTATAATTAAGTTATGAATAAGCAATAGGGGAAAGTGGTGTAAGACTTCACACAAGACACTTAACACAAAAAAGAGTCTGGGAATCACATTTATTGAGTTTTGGAAGTTTCTAAGAGTTGTGGTGATGCTTTGGGATGTTATATGTAAAGTGCACACCCTGGTGTCGGTTTTTAAAGGAAATTAATGAAACACAAGACTATACATAATAAGTGTTTTTATTATACCAAAAATATTATCACGGGGTAAGATGGACCCCACGGGTCCATTTTACCCCACAACTACAATATGAAGAAACAGCTCCTTATTGTTATATCCAACACACAAAAAGCTCTTCCTCGATGTCCCCTTACCCCTTAACTTCAATATGAAGAAACAGAACCTTACTCACACAACTCGCAGACAAAAACCTCTCCTTCATCTTTCCCTATCCCTGCACATTCCTCATGTGCCCATCCTTTGCACATGGCGCAACAAACCCACCCTTCCCCTCTGACAGAATTACCAAATATGTCATTGCAGTACAAGCACTCGGTTGAAAAAATCTCCATCCTCACCACTGTCGCTGTCATGAGCCAAGGATGGCGCACCTTTCGCTTGCCTTGCTTTGTTCTTTTGTGTAATTTTTTTGTTAGGTCTATTTTTTTATGTCTTAGTTGCTTGTTTGTATTTCTTTTTACTTTCTCTCTCATGGCGTTTCTTCGCAAGAGGCCAGTTCTTTTTCTTTTTTCGTATGAACTTCTGATTCTAACATTGTCTTGTAAGGGGATTCTGTCAAAGCAAGAGCTCGCCCTTGGGGCCTGGTTGTCTTCGTTCGTTCAATGTTGGCCACCTTTGGCAAGGGAATTATGTCCTGGGGTGAACTACCTGGTTTGAACAGACTCAGAGCCACTTTCGGTATTACAAGTCTAGGAACCACAGGTGCATTTTCCGGCTCATCAACTCCTTGCAGTTCAGGTTCATCCACCATGGCCATGATTGGTGGGGCAGCTGGGTCGTCCGGATCTTCCTGGTCCTCTTCACCGTTTAATGGAATATCCGTTGGGTGGGCAGGCAATAAGTCAGTTTCGTCAAAAACCTGGCTATTCAATGGAAAAATTCCGGTTTTTCTAAAGCCATTAATGGCTGTGTTTGGAACAGCAGCCTGTGGATAGGCCTCTCCGAACAATGCACTTAATTTGTAGATGGTCACCAGCCTGCCGGGATTGTTTCTGAGGAATACTTCAACAGCCTTCACATAGTAGGCCTTCAGTGGTTTCATGAAGGAGACATCCAATGGCTGCATTTGGTGACTATAATGTGGTAGCAAAATGACAATCTTGACATGATTGTCCCTGACAAGATTTATCACATCAAGATTCTTCACGTGAGTCATATGTCCATCCATAATCAATAATGCTGGATCGTCTTTTGATGGCTTGGTGTGGGCTAGAAAGTGCCGAAACCATTCGGTACAAATGGGAAGCTGCATCCAGGCTTTTTTTTAAACCCATCTCTCTTTTCTTAACTGCAGCTATTGCACCCTACATTGCTGCCTCATTCCATTGTCCTTTGTTGGTTTTTCTCACATATTTCCGGGGCATCTATAGAGAAAGAGAGAAGAAAATGTTAATGATTTCTGAAATATTTAGTGTGATGGGTAAGACGGAACACCATGAGTTCCGTCCTACCCCAAAATCTAAAATTCATTTTACAAGCAGTAACCATGTATTCAAAGTTGTGTATACCAATTTATGGCACATATTTGTCATGTACACACGCATGGACATATCCAACATACGTACATAGCAAGTCATTACAACTAATATTTCAATTTAAAAAATCCAACTTCTTACAGTGTTAACATAACTTCAGCACCACAAAAATAAACAAACTGCCCTCCTGAACGAACGGAGGCAACTGATTGAGGATGCCGTCAACATAGACTAGGTCAAATTTCAGAAAATGTTAATGGTGGAGGTATTTCATGTTTACGGCTGGCAAACAACATTATTAGACGTATTTATATGTTCTAAATCGATCTAGGGGGTTTGCCCTACTGTATTTTCAACGGTTAACCCTTAAACGGGACAAATCCAAAATGGCCGCCACCGAAACTTGACAATTTCATTTTGGGTCATATCTTTGATACCAGACATCTTTGGTACATGTAAGAACATAAATTAAACATATTTTTGTATGTTTTTAAGTACAAGGAATCCGTTGAGATCATTATTTAACCCTCAATATGCCAAGAAATCAATATGGCCGCCATATTAGGGCAAATTTGATCAATGATTGCGTGCCATTCATACAAAGACTTATATAAATTAGTGATTTAACTGCATAATAATGTCATGGTTCTGATACGGGATATATTAACTGTCAAGGATACAGTTATAGTTATATTTTGTCACAGATCAACTTTGTACAGGAATGCAAATTAGCTTCATAATGAATTATTATTACATGTACTATATACATTGTTCCATATCAACAGTATAATGCAGAAACGGTTGTAAACATTTCGTTTATTTTATAACTTGCTAATATCAAATGGCAACACACGAATAACACGTGTATAACATTTCAGAAATATGTCCAAAGCTATGTTATTACATTACATTACTATTTTGTGTAGGACCACTTACGGTAACTGAGTTCATGTGCCATCAGGTAGAGTGTTCCGACATTCATCGCCATGCTTGTGACATTTGCAAGCTTCAATACACAGTAAGCTCATTTTTCTGCAACTCCAGAGCATACTCAGGCATCCCTTGGTACATCCACATGACATGATCTCTGAGCATGCTTTTGGAATGGGTGGTAGAGAGAGAAGTCGCGGTACTAACTGTCCATCCTTACGATCCCAACCCATATATGTTACAGTGGGAAGAACTGGAGAAGGCACGTGGGCTTGGTATTGGCCTCGCATGGTGTGAAATCGTGTTGCATCCGATGTTGGAGGTAGAGCTTTTTGTGCTCTTTCTATACAGAACAGTTTAACTCGTGCCTCGTCACACGTGTCTGCTTCGGGTACTCCATATAGCTGACAGATGAACTTCTCTGCCGATTTAGTGATGTCTTCGGTGATGTGGCCCTTCCCCAGATGACTCAAGCTGCTGTGGTGATGCACGAAGACACGCCATGCCGTCTTCTTGCTGTGTCCACTGAGTTGAGAAACACTGTCACATCCAGTGATTGCGTGAAAAGCTAGTATTGATAATACTTGCTCGATGGGTACTTGACGACGAATATCATGTACTGGGATATATTTTGGATGTTTTGATGTGTCAGCTTTCATCAGCAGATTCGTACATCCCCTTTTGTCATAGTGAGCGAGCAGCAACACAAGGACATCGGTATCGCGTAACGACACAACCATTGACTCCATATAAGCATGAATACAGTGAAAAATTTAGACGTGTATCAGCTTCCTCGTGATCGGTCTCAAGCAAGGACAGGTCTAGTGTCGGGTCTGAAGACTTGACGATCGTAGCTTCGGAGAATCCTCCAGCAACAACCATTGTTTGACCACTAGGGCTGTGATCGATCAGATAGTTCGACAGTAACAATGCAAGATCTGCCTTGTTATCTTCGAGTGCCATGAAATTGGACCAGTTAGATGGCAGCGGAACTGACTCACTTTCGATTTGACGTCGTACTGGTCGTTTTCCTTTCTTGCGCTTTGTCCTCGTTCCTGCTTTGATCGACTCCAGTCTGTAACGATCAAAAGTAACATCATTCCTCTGAAAGGCGGCTCCCATTTTATACACAGCTGCTGCAAATGTCTTTGCATATTCACCAAATGTCTTTATGTTTGGGAGTTTCTAAAGAGCCATCACCAACGCCTGACCATCAATCAGCAAGCAACTTGGTCCATCAAGTGAAATAGTTGGTGGTGTCAGTACGTCCTTGGTTAATATGTCGGCTAGCAGAAACTTGTTCGGTGAATGCAGGGTACCATTGGTTGTGGCGAGAGACAGCGGAACAGACATAAGCTCATGCTGGAGGATGTTGTCTAAGTTGACTTCACGGCCTGCCCTATAAGCCGTTATGAGCCGTTGCAAGATGTTTCTGTCCATCTTTATCGTGCTTTGTTTCCCTTTGACGTCTTGTACAATAGTGTACAGTGAAGCAAATGTCAGAGCTTTATTCTTGTGAATGGGAGCTTTGAGATCGACATGGTGGTCATTATCTGGAGCCAGATAGATACGTTTCTCAACAAACTCATTAAGCTGCTTTTTACCAGGGCATTCTGCTCCAAGTAACGACTCCTGGATGGAGACAGTGACCAGATCCGTGTTGATCATGTTCTGTAGTGTATCGACTTTGGTATGGAACACTCCATGCTGCTTCAGAGATGTTGCCATTCTTGCTTCATCTGCATCATCTTTCATCCTCCTTCCTTTGTACACTCCGTGTGGGTGTAGACGTCGTCATCATCATCCATGGTTACGTGGAACATTTGTTTACTGTGCGATGCTATCAGGGTCCTGAGGTTATAGGACAGATTCCAGCGGCTAAGTGAAGAAGCTACCTTGGTGATGCCGACTAAGCCCCCACTCTTCTTTCCAGTGGCATTCAACCATTCTGTGCTCTGGTCTGGAGAAACTTGATTGAATCGTCGATTTGCATGCTTGACCATAAAATTTCCCTTCTGGAATTCACGCAGGATGTCTGGAGGGAGCTTGGCCATCTCAGCCAGGTATACCGTTCCCCATCGTGCATAGTTTACATGGTCATAACTGAAGAAGAATGGAAGCATACGCCTGAAAGCATACAGGTGGAGTTCCCATAATCCATCACGATGTGCCATAATCCATTACTACAGTTCAGCTACGCAAGCACCTGCAAAGACAGAGATAATATATGGTCAATTTATTTTGTAATTTACATCACATATGGTGGACATCTTAATTTCTTGGCATATTGAGGGTTAAATAATGGCCTCAATGGATTGCTTGTACCTGAAAACATACAAAAAGCTATTTCATTTGTGTTTGTACCATGCTTAGTACCCTAGATATGACAAAAAAAAAAAATTCATGTTACGGTGGCGGCCATTTTGAATTTGTCACGTTTAAGAGTTAACCGTTGAAAATACAACCGGGCAGGCCCCCTAGATCGAGTTAAGACATTTAAATACGTCTAAAAATGTTGTTTGCCCGCCATAAACATGAAATGCCTCCATCACTTTTAATATGAATATTTTCACATATTCTGCCCAGTCTAACACTGGCGTGTCTGTTTGCCGACGCGGAGGAAATCTCGTGACCAGTAACTAAACCTCACCCTTCCTGGTTGGTGTTAGAGGGGGTGTTCCATCTTATCCCATGGGTCCGTCTTACCCCACCTTCCCCTACATACAAATATATTCATTAAGCTGTCATATTGCTATTTCATTTTACGTCAGTTATTCACAAAAGACTCATCTACTTTCTACTATTTTCTTTACTTGTTTTAGCGTAAGAAATACTACAAGATATTGATGTAAATGTCCGTATTTTTCAAGTATCCAGTGTTTATTATTCAATGAAAGAAAGAGAGAGGAGAGAGAGAGGAGAGAGAGAGAGAGAGAGAGAGAGAGAGAGAGAGGAGAGAGAGAGAAGAGAGAGAGAGAGAGAGAGAGAGAGGAGAGAGAGAAAGAGAGAGAGAGAGACGAGAGAGAGAGAGAGAGAGAGAGAGAGAGAGAGAGAGAGAGAGAGAGAAAGAGCGAGAGAAGAGAGAGAGAGAGAGAGAGAGAGAGATAGAGAGAGAGAGAGAGAGAGAGAGAAGAGAGAGAGAGAGAGAGAGAGAGAGAGAGAGAGAGAGAGAGAGAGAGAGAGAGAGAGAGAGAGAAGAGAGAGAGAGAGAGAGAGAGAGAGAGAGGAGAGGGAGAGAGAGAGAGGAGAGAGAGAGGAGAGAGAGAGAGAGAGAGAGAGAGAGAGAGAGAGAGAGAGAGAGAAGGAGAGGAGAGAGAGAGAGAGAGCAGAGAGAGAGAGAGAGAGAGAGAGAGAGAGAGAGAGAGAGAGAGAGAGAGAGATGAGAAGACGAGAGAGAGAGAGAGAGAGAGAGAGAGAGAGAGAGAGAGAGAGAGGAGAGAGAGAGAGAGAGAGACTAACACACAAAGACATGCAGACGGACAAACAGATATAGAGACAGACTTCAGACAAACAGAGTCAAAGAAGGATACACATATAAATAAGGAGAGACGTACGTAGAAAGGTAGACAGACAGATAGAGATTGATGAGCAAAGAGATAAAGAGTGACATACAAAGACAAACAAAGAAAAAGAGACGTACAAAAACAGACACAAACTATGGGGGTGCACTCAGTAGAGCGCATACCTCCGCCCGAATATTTCATTCACCATGTTAAAGGATAGGGAAACTCGGATTTTCAATTGGTTGCCATGGCAACAGTTGTGATTCGATTTCATCCAATATTAAATCAGTTTTTCCTTATACCAAATAGACTTGGTATACCAAGTTTGGTCTAAATCTATTTGTAACTTTTCGAGAAATCCTGTACACTAATAAATAAACAAACAAACGAACAAACAAACAAACAGACAGATCGGGGTGAAAACATAACCTCCCTCCAACATCGTTGGCGGAGGTAACTAGGGGGGGGGGGGGGGGGGGGGCACTCAGTAGAGCGCATACCTCCGCCCGAATATTTCATCTATTGGTTGCCATGACAACAGTTGTGATTCGATTTCATCCAAAATTAAATCAGTTCATCCTTATACCAAATAGACTTGGTATACCAGGTTTGGACCAAGTCTACTCGTAATTTTTCGAGAAATCCTTTACACTAACAAACAAACAAACAAACAAACAACAAACTAGGGGGGGCACTCAGTAAAGCGCATACCTCCGCCCGAATATTTCATCAATTGGTTGCCATGGCAACAGTTGTGATTCGATTTCATCCAAAATAAAATCAGTTCTGCCTTTTACCAAATAGACTTGGTATCCCATGTTTGGTCCAAATCTATTCGTAACATTTCGGGAAATCCTGTACACTAACAAACAAACAAACAAACAAACAGACAGATCGGGGTGAAAACATAACCTCCCTCCAACTTCGTTGGCGGAGGTAACAAACAGACAGATCGGGGTGAAAACATAACCTCCCTCCAACTTCGTTGGCGGAGGTAACAAATAATGAAAGACAGATACGGAAAAAAAGAGGGACGTAGCACACTTAACTAAAACAAAAACATATCAGCAACCTGACAAACAACACAAGATAGAAACATATAAAAAAAAATCAGAAAAGTAAATGACACTAAACCAAAACAACAACAACAAAAACAAGAACAAGACATACAAAGTACATAAATAAGGAAACTTTAGACATTAGGAAGTGCAAGAGGAAACAAGACCACCACAACCACCATCATCATCATCATCATCATCATCATCATCATCATCATCATCATCATCATCATCATCACCATCACCACCACCACCAGGTATCCTCACACTTACTTGTCCCTCTCTACCTTCCCCCCCCTAGACGCCCCTGTATGCAGTGACCCCCACATGACCTACCACGGCGCCGCCAGACTGGAGCAGGTTAACATTCCCTGCCACCTGGATGCCCACCCACGTCCCGTCACCTACCGCTGGACCTTCAATAACAGCGGCGAGAGTGTGGAGATCCCACAGGTAAGGGTGACGTAGTAGTGGTGGTGGTGGTAGTAGTAGTAGTAGTAGTAGTAGTAGTAGTAGTAGTAGTAGTAGTAGTAGTAGTAGTAGTAATACTAGTAGTAGTGGTAGTAGAAACAGTAGCAGAAGAAGTAGTAGTATTGATAGTAGAAGTGGTGGTAATAGTAGAAGTAGTAGCATTAGTAGTAGTGGTGGTAGTAATAGAAGTAGTAATAGTAGTATTGGTAGTAGTATTAATAGTAGTAGTAGTACTAGTGATGGTAGTAGAAGTAGTAGTGGTGGTGGTGGTGGTGGTGGTGGTAGTGGTGGCAGTGGTAGTAGCATTAGTAGTAGTACTAGAAGTGGTGGTAGTAGTAGTAGTAGTAGTAGTAATAGCAGTAGTAGTAGTAGTAATATACCTTTCATTTCATAACTGAAAAGAGACAGTAAAACAGGTAGCATAACAGGTGCAACTAGGGGGGGGGGGGACACTCAGTAGAGCGCATACCTCCGCCCGAATATTTCATCAATTGGTTGCCATGGCAACTGTTGTGATTCGATTTCATCCAAAATAAAATCAGTTCTTCCTTATACCAAATAAACTTGGTATACCAAGTTTAGTTCAAATCTATTCGTAACTTTTTGAGAAATCATGTACACTAACAAACAAACAAACAAACAAAAAACCGATCGATTGAAAACATAACCTCCCTCCAACTTCGTTGGCGTAGGTAATAGTAGGTAAGAGCCCTCCTCATATAGTACTGTTATACAGTTATTCATCTCCTTAAATACGCCGCGGGACCACAACGCTTACCCATCAACGCTTTAAGACTGTGGTTCTTAAGCTTTTCAGCGGTCTGCACCCTTCCAGACTCCCAACTATTCAGGAGGATACACAGACGATACCTGATACTGAACATATGTTTAAATGAAGCGATGATGAGAAACAAAAGATATTGTGATAACTAGGGAAATGGTAGAAGAGGGAAGTCTACGTCAGAGGTAGGTAAATTATTGGAATCTATTATTGCAATAAACATTAGAGAGCATCTAGAAAAAACATAGTTTGGTCAATGATTCACAACATGGATTCACCAAGGGTAGGTCATGTATCACCAATTGATTGAGTTTTTAAAGGAAAGTTTATGAGACAGCAGATAATGATACGGATTATGATATAATATACCTGGAATTTAGTAAGGCAATCGATAAGGCACCACACGAGTGACTCTTAAATAAGGTTAAGGCTCTTGGAATAGATGAGAAGGTTCTTCGTTGGATCAGAGCTTGGCTAAGTAATAGGCAACAAAGGGTTACAATTAATGGTTTTAAATCTGAATGGGGGCAGGTAGCAAGTGGGGTTCCAAAAGGGTCTGTTTTGGGTCCATTACTATTTTCTATTTACATCAACGACTTGGATAGTGGGATTAGCAGTGATATCAGCAAGTTTGCTGATGATACTAAGGTAGGTAGGATTATTGCCTCACAGTCTGATGTAAACATATTGCAGGGAGACTTAGATAAACGTAATGACTGGTTAGTCAGATGGGAAATGGAATTTAATATTTATAAGCGCAGTGTTATGAATGTTGGTAGAAAAACCCTGGTAATAGATACACTATACGCAATGTATCGCTGAAAAGATCAGAAGGTGAAAAAGATCTGGGAGTGAGGGTGAGTTCAGACCTCCGACATAGGAAATAAAATATTGAAGCTAGAAATATAGCTAATAGGGTGTTAAGATTCATTATCAGAAGTGTTAAAATTAGAAGTACGGTGGTTATTCTAAAGCTTTATTTGGCTCTAGTCAGAGTTCACCTAGACTATGCGGTTCAGTTTTGGTCTCCATATTACAGGATGGATATAGCCTTATTAGAATCAGTGCAGACAAGGATGACCAAAATTATTCAAGGGATGCGTAACTTTAGTTATGAGAAGAGATTGAAGCTATAACATTTACACTTACTCGGGAGACGCAGAGAAATGGGCGATCTGATGGAAGTTTTTACGGGGATATAAGGATATAATAAAGGAGATGTAGATGGAGATGGAGATGGTTCTTACGGCTATTAACCAGGGTAGAATAAGAAGTAACGGATTAAAGCTTGAAAAGCGTTAATTAAAAAAAAAAAATGGGAAAAACTTGTACACAAATAGGGTGGTAAATTATTGGAATGGACTCAGTAGTCAGGTAGTTAGTGCGGAGTCATTAGAGAGCTTTAAAAGGAGGCTAGATAAATTCATGGATGGGGATGAAAGGTGGATGTAGGTAGTGTTCAGTAACGGGAACTACCTCGTGTAGGTCTCACGGCCTATTGTAGCTTCCTTATTACCTCCGCCAACGAAGTTGGAGGGAGGTTATGTTTTCACCCCGATCTGTCTGTTTGTTTGTTTGTTTGTTTGTTTGTTAGTGTACAGGATTTCTCGAAAAGTTACGAATATATTTGGACCAAACATGGTATACCAAGTCTATTTGGCACAAGGAAGAACTGATTTAATTTTGGATGAAATCGAATCCCAACTGTTGCAATATATAACAATATATATATACACAATAATCACAACACAATATTATATATATATATTATAATATATATATATATATATATATATATATATATATATATATATATTATATATATATATATATATATATATATATATATATATATATATATATATATATTATATATATTATATTTATATTTATATATATATTATATATATATATTTTTATATATATATATAATTATAATATATAATATATATATTATATATATATATATATATATATATATATAATATATATATATAATATATATATATCTATATATATATATATATTATATATATATATATATATATATATATATATATATATATATATATATATATTATATATATATATATATATATATATATATATATAATATATATATATATATATTATATATATATATTATATATATTATATATATATATATATATATATATATATATAATATTATATATATATATATATATATATATATATATATATATATATATATATATATATATATATATATATATATATATATATATATATATATATTAATATATATATATATATATATATATATATATATATATATATATATTTATATATATATATATATATATATATACTATATATATTGGTTTTTTTGACAACCAAATAATTGTATGAGATGGATGAGTTTTTGTTTGGTTGAGTTCATGTTTAATAGAGTATTCCAAATAGTGGCATAGCTACGGGGTGGCACATGCCCCGCCAATGAAAACCATGTGCCCCACAGGTGTCCCACTGGCCATATATGCCGTATTCTGTGTAATGCTCTAATAACTACCACTGATCTGATCTTAGAATATACCCTTCTATGTGGCATCAGAGTGGCCCCTGAGCTCCGCTTGCCTAGTGGCCCCTTATTGATAGATACCTAGCTACGCCACTGCTAACAGAGCAATCCAGTCCTTTTACAACCCACGAACTAAATAACAAAAAATATATTATGCTATCCTACCCACAATCCTCTGCGATGCTATTATGAGTTCGAAGCATTAACGAACCCTATGAATATGAGCTTTGAAAAAAATACTACAAAATTATACCAACACAGTTTTAAAGTCACATTTAAGACTTATAGATAACGTTACAGATCAAGAATTATTGGTCAAAGGTTAACAGGTGAAGACATGAGAAGGAAATAAGGGAAAGGTTTATTGTTTCGAGGCAGTGTTAAGTACCTTGAATAATTCGGTACGAACGTCAGTCGAAATCGAGCCGGAGAGGGGGCAGGACGTGTGTGCAGGCAGCTGAGAGGAGGAAGGGGTTGATTCTTTGCCAAAAACGCTTTATTTTCTTGCTTACTTCATATTTCTGCAACGTAAGTTAAGTAAATAGAGAAAGTGAGGGAGAGAGAGTGAGATGAATGAGTGGGCAGTGGCGGATCTAGGGGGTGGCCACGGCCACCCCTGATATCTCATTGGCCACCTCACATCTTAAGTCAGAGGTCTAATGAACAGACAACAATTTATTTTTAATGGCTATGCCACGGCCACCCCGCACTAGATCTGTGTCTAACCTTGGCCACCCCCGTCAACATTTTCTGGCGGCGCTACTGTGAGTGGGAGAGGGAAAAAGGGAGTGAGAGCTGCGTGTGATTTGAGGTTGTTTAGTCTTTCCTGCAAAGTAATGGTTAATGCCTCGTTAACTTTCTTCCTTATATAACATCAGATCGACTATAGCCAGTGGCGTACATACGAAAGGGCACTCGCCCCCCATGAGAAATCAGGGAAAATCTTGAGAATAACTTAAGGGTTCCACGCTAAGCTGACCCAAATGTTGGCTCTACGTATTATACTTACTGTCCTTAACACACCTGTTTAGATTTTAACCCCTTCACACCCAGATCTTTCCTTGGCTATATAAAATCGTCTATTGTCGAGCCATATAATTACGAAAAGTAACTGAATATACCAAATTAGTTAGAGGGCAAGGATACTAAACAGTTATTATGTATAAAATATTGCTTATAGTCACTAAAAATCGTCTAATGGTAGTCAAATTACAATGGAAATTACGTTCTTGGTCTCAAGGGGTTAATGAGTGCCGATCCTTACTTTGCCTACATGGCCGATATTAAATTTCAGGTTCTTGAGAAAAACTAAGTCCAGCGAGATGCGCAATGGACGACGAGTTTGAGAAAGTAGTGCGTATCTAAGTAGTAGGTATAACTAATAACCATATTTCCCTTATGTGTGTGCACCCCCACCCAAAAACCCCGGTTTCCACCATGTCCCATAAGCTTGTTGGCTATAAGAAGATAAAAGAAGAAGATAGGGGGTGGAGCCATTGTTCTTAAGATTTACCGAAATCCGGAGCAACCCCCAGGTGCCCCCCCACTGGACATGGCTGCCGTAATCTGCTGGGACCTGTGACTGACGATCTGCCCTAATACCCTTCTATGTGGCATCATAATGTCCCTGAGCGCTTGCCATAGTGCCACCCCAGGTGCCCCCCCATTGATAGATTCCTAGCTAATAGCTACGCCACTGTTCCCTAGTATACAATATTTGGGTCTATCATAGCATCTCGCACCCCAAAATACTGCTCTTGCACCCCTGATTAAGAACCCGTGCTTTAAGAGATTACATTGACTTTTTACCGATTTTCCATAAAGTACTTGTGAAACTTCTTTTTCTTCTTCTCCCATCCTTTTCGCCTCCCCTGTGATGTTTCTCCTCTTTAAGCTCCCTTCACACAGTCCATACTCAAACCACGACATCGCCAATAATTTAATTATTGACGCTATCGTGAAGTTTGACCACGATAAACGCTGACCACGATAGCCTCACAACAATGTCACGGACACCGTGACATTGTATATAACATATATATGTATGTATGTGTACAAAAAACTGTACGTATATGTATAATTATGTGTGAAGACGGTCTTAAGATGGTCACGATGGAGTCATGAAGGCTGAAAGACTTAATTCATGCATATTAAAAGCTACGATAACCACGATAGTGCCATGAACGTATCACGATTAAAGGGCGTGGCGGTATTGTCCAGCCACGTGTGTGCCCGCAAAAAGTTCGTTGGTCTATCGTGACCCATATTTAGCTCTATCATGACGCAATTTTCATATTATTAGGGTTATCCTGACGCCTTCCTAGAACAATCGTGACACATTAGTGTCAACTGCTTAATGATTGTCAAAATTATTAGCTCAATCGTGACTCATGCTTGCGTTTATCGTGACGCATTATGCATATGATTAGGGCTATCGTGACAATAATGATTGTTCCCGTGACACCTCGTCACGATAGACACACGATGATTACGATAGTGTCACATAGCTGCTACATAGATAACGATAGCGTCACGATAAACTACCATAGTGCCGCGTTGAATACAAACATCGGGGAGCTTCCCGATTTTTTAATGCATGTACTAACTTTACGTTGCCCTGGCCGAGTGCGTCACGATCGGTCACGATGGACCCCAAATCAGGACCATGACGGCGCTACTCATTGCATTGTGGGGGCGATCGTGGTTCGATTATGGAATGTGTGAAGGTGGCTTTAGTAGATACCAATGGAAACTTCCTTTTAACAACCTTTTATTTGACAACTGTAAATATTATAAATTCTCTCTCTCTCTCTCTCTCCCTCTCTCTCTCTCTCTCTCTCTCTCTCTCTCTCTCCTCTCTCTCTCTCTCTCTCTCTCTCTCTCTCTCTCTCTCTCTCTCTCTCTCTCTCTCTCTCTCTCTCTCTCTCTCTCTCTCTCTCTCTCTCCTCTCTCTCTCTCTCTCTCTCCTCTCTCTCTTCTCTCTCTCTCTCTCTCCTCTCTCTCTCTCTCTCTCTCTCTCTCTCCTCTCTCTCTCTCTCTTCTTTTATTTTCCTCTCCTTTATATTCAGATTGGGAGTGTGGGTGGGTGGGTGGGTAGGTGTGTGTGTGTGTGTGTGTGTGTGTGTGTGGTGTGTGTGTGTGTGTGTGTGTGTGTGTGTGTGTGTGTGTGTGTGTGTGTGTGTGTGTGTGTTTTGTGTGTGTGTGTGTGTGTGTTTTCATGAGTAGAAGCAGTTTTTTCTTATTTTTTTCCTTACGTGCACAAACAAACAGATATATTTTGTTAATTGAGAACATATCGTTATCCTTTGTCCTGACCCTGCTATCCTCTCAGGAGCACATCCAAGTGACCGCGTCGGGCTCCACGGTGCGCTACACGCCCAACACGGAGCTGGACTACGGCACGCTGCTCTGCTGGG
>JACEEZ010002501.1:31017-38517 GCA_016584305.1 Chionoecetes opilio | reverse complement strand
TTAAATGATATCCTACCCACAATCCTCTGCGACGTTGTTAATAAGTTCGGTGCACTAACGAACCCTATCA
Source organism: Chionoecetes opilio (assembly GCA_016584305.1). NCBI lineage: Eukaryota > Metazoa > Arthropoda > Malacostraca > Decapoda > Majidae > Chionoecetes > Chionoecetes opilio. The sequence goes on along the minus strand of JACEEZ010002501.1, from coordinate 38,447 downwards.
ATATAAGCTTTAAAAAAAATACTACAAAACTATACCAACACAGTTACTAACTCACATTTAGGACGTAGATAATGTTACAGGTAAACAAAATATTGGTCAAAGGTTAACAGGTAAGGACGTGGGAAGGAAACCGGGAAAGGTTAAGTGTTTCGAAACAGTATTGAGTTCCTTGAATAATCCGGTGCGAGCCAGCGAGCTGGCAAGGCGTGTGTGCACACTGTGCAGGCAGCTGGGAGGAGGAAGGGGTAAACTTTTGGCAAAACAACGTTTTTATTTTGTTGCTTTTCTTCATATTTCTACAGTGTAATTTAAGTAGAGAGAGAAAGGGAAGGAGTGGAAGAGAGAGTGAGAGGAATGAGTGGCGGATCTAAGGGGTGGCCCCCCCTTTTCTTAGTCAGAGGTCTGATAAACATTCAACAATTTATTTTTAATTGCTATGCCATAGCCACCCCACACTATTTCTGTATCCAACATTGGCCAACCCAGTCAATTTTTTATGGCGGCGCCACTGTGACTGGGAAAGGAAGGAAGGGAGTTAGAGCTAAGTGTGATTTGAGATTGTTTAGGCTAGCCCTCCCTGCAAAATAATGGCTGTTGCCTCGTTTTATTTCTACCATATATAACGTCAGGTCAGCAATAGCCATTGGCGTAGCTACGGAGGGGCACGTGCCCGTCATGAGAAATCCGGAGCCTGCCCCCCAGGTGCCTCCCCCACTGGCCATGGCTGCCGTAATCTGCTTGGACCTGTGACTGACGATATGCACTAATACTCTGTGGCATCAAAATTCCCCTGAGCTCCGTTTGCCATAGAGCCCCTTCCCCCCATACACATATGTGCCCCCCCCAGGTGGCCCCCCATTGAAAGATACCTAGGTAGTAGCTACGCCACTGTTCCAAAATATATAATTATGTGGTCTATCATAGTACCTCGCACCCACAAGAGGTTAGTCTCGCAACCCCGGTTAAGAGCCCGTGTAGTTGTATTTTACAGGTCCTGAGCTACGCTCGTATGGCCCGTCTCCATATCTACATTTTATCATTCATCCTAAAGGCCTATCCAGACGAGCGGGCGTGCCCGGCGGGCAGCGCGGTCGGCGGACACATTTTGCCGGGCATACCCATGAATGTTGTCCACACGGCAGAGTCGATGAATGGGCGGGCCTGCCCGAAGATGCCAGTAGGTTGTAGAGTGCGGTACGATACACATGGCACCCAGTACTACTGCGAAGAACGTATTGTGTAGCATAATTGTTGCTGTGTGTATAAAGTTCCTGATGTGAACCGTGTTACAACGAAGTGATAAGTTTATTTTTTTTTTTTTTTAAATTTGTGCCTATCGCGCCTGTAGGCAGTGGTGACCCAGGGCTCGGATGGTAGGCTCTGGAGGTTCACTTGAGGGCTCTGATTGTTGGTCCTCGCCCGTGGTGGCGCAGGCAGGATTCTTATAGTGACGCCTGTGATTAGAGGCTCATGCCACCCCCCTGTGTCCTCCGATGCACTCGCAATCGAAGGTAGAGTTGATGGGCAGGGCATGTGGGTGTTCTTAGGCCACTCGACGGTGCAGAACAGTTTTGAGTTTCTTCAGGGATCAAACTCGGGTCACCGAGAACGCCAGTCGGAGACGCTAACCACTCCGCTACCGCCTCCTCCAAAGTGGGAGACAAGCCTTCTATGGATCCCCTATGTTAACTTGTATCTGGCAGCGTCGTAGCTCTTCAAGCCACCGGGCACTGCACAGTGATTTCGCTCAACGGGGGATCGGGCAGTTCGATGGTTTGCTCGTCAAGTGTGCCCGATGACGGGCATGCCCGCCGATCAGGCCCGCTCGTCTGGATAGGCCTTTAGTGCTTAGTGTTAGCCGAAACCATCACCCAGGGAGGCGGGTCACAAACTCCCGGCTAACACCCAGTACCTATCCACTACTGTGTGGACAGGGGATCGCGTTTTAAGGAGACTGCCCATCCTTCTACGCTCCGCCCGGAGATCGAGCCCGGGACTTCTCGGTTGTTAACCGAGCGTGCTAACGCCTACACTACGGAGTATCTTTAATATGCAAACACTGCTTGTCAAATGCAGGGATCGAACAGCTGTTATGCCGAAATTTGCTGCGCTGACTGGCAACATAGCGCTTGTATCCACTACTAATTATAGTGTGTGTGTGTGTGTGTGTGCGCGCGCGCTTCATGCATTGTATATATTTTATCAGCCTCATACTTTCTTTTTGTACATATGTTCATTTACATATACATATTCGTTTTTCAGTTTTCAGTGTGTATTATATTTTGTTCTTTTGCAAGGCAGCGACACCCATTGTTGTGTGCAGGCAGAGCATGTGCAATTATTCATCCATCCACACAACACACACACACACACAACATTAAGAGTTAGTTATGTTGTTATTCGTTTGCCTCTGATAACTGCAGTACATTAACATGAAATTATTAATTTATGCTTTCCTTGTTTCTGTCTGTGCGTCTGTCTGTCTGTGCGTCTGTCTGTGCGTGCGTGCGTGCGTGCGTGCGTGCGTGCGTGCGTGCGTGCGTGCGTCCGTGCGTGCGTGCGTGCGTGCGTGCGTGCGTGCGTGCGTGCGTGCGTGCGTGCGTGTAAAACATCACACGGTCGGTAGCACCCACGGTCTTGATCATGTGTGCTGGGCTCGCAATCGCCAGCTTTTACCTTTCTGGAAACAGCTTAGAGCTCAGAGAGTGATCTATTGGTAAAATTTAAATCTCACACACTTAACCCAACTGTTTGCTCAAGGGAGACAGGAACAATCTATGCTGTCAGCGGAATCCACCCTGAACGAGCTTGAACTTAAGACACGCTATACAGCCGGCGGAGTTACTTCCAATCAAACCACACAGGCTCTATGCACATGTTTTTTGTCTCTCTCTTTCATGCTCTGTCGTAGTTATTGGGATTTCTCGACAAACAAGCACTTTAGTTTCCTCAGCAGGTCGCAGAATTGTTGTGTATCAACTGCGTGTATGGTTTCAGTGTATGTATTTGGTGGAGATCTTAGCAGAAATTGTGTGGTTGGTGTACTGAGATCAGAGTCTGTTCACGTAAAGATTTCCAAGAGAGGTTGTGTAACTCGGCGGCCGATTGTGTGTTGCCCTTCACTGCCCAGGCTTAGGCTTCACTTGCAAGCGTGTACAGAATGAATGGAGTTGGTTGCAATAGGAGGTTGGAAGTGGCAGTAATACTATGAATTGTTTTTCGTAAACCGATGCAGCATCTAGTTTTTAGGTCTTTTTTTAACATGTGTAGCTATTCCTCAGCTATATAATAACAGATTTTTTCAGTTTTACTTGCATCCCGACACATTGTTATATTTTTACTAGAGTAACTAGACTATTTTATGTATCATCACACCGGTACAAAGCAGCATTCCTTGCCATCACGATCCCTTCATCGCCGCCTCACCTCCAGCACCTTATCAGCCTGTTTTCTTTCCCCTCAGCTGCCGTCAAGCCCTTCCCAACGAGGGACCAATCCTCAGGGGAGCCAAGCCTCATGCCCATCATCTCCGTGGCGGCGGGCGTGGTGGGCAGTCTCCTGTTCGTGCTTATCGTGGTCTGTGTCGTGGTGAGGGTGCGTCTGGGAAGGCGGGCGAGAGCGCAGTGTGGGCGTGAGGAAATACGAGAGAATGCGGGCGTCCATGAGGTGTCTACGAGCGCCCCTGTCCACCCCAGGGCGCCGCCCCCGACCCGACATCTGAAGGCCCCGCCACCCACTCCTTTGCATGACGCTTTTCCGCCGCCTCCTGTCTTGTTCAGGGAGGGAGACGAGAGAACCCTGTGTCATTCTGCATGGCGGAGGTTGAGACAGACTAATAAATTAATGTTTATCCACCCCCCCCCCCTGTAAATATGACTCAGATTGCACGTCGTGCTGGTAAACTTTCATAACACTAGTACCACCTATCGAAAATGCACTGTATTCCTCTTATTCCCTAAAAAATACCCTGAATATCCTCCTCTTCCTCTCTAAAATCAGGACGCACCAGCCCTGGCGATGTACTGCGGGATTCAAAACCCCGGGAACATACTTCACCACGCCGTTTTGATACAAGCACAGAGTGAGAGAGAAGGATGTATGTAGAGAAATAGTATAAATACAGATGGAAAAAGCAAGATGATTTAAAATTTAAAGGGAAGGATTAAGGGGAAGGGCAAGAAATTCAAGGTAAAAGAGAAAATTGGAAGGGGAGAAGTTCAAAGAGATATCCTTTAAAATTAAAAGCACATAAAGGGTTAAAAGAATCCCCATATCATCATACGTTGTGTACTATGTATGAATGAAAAAAAACAAAACTAGTCAAGTAGAAATCACTAGGCAGTTTTTGGGTGTGAATGGATGGGAAATGCTGCTGTAGTGGGCTGTTTCTAGTCGCTTGGCCTGCAGCAGACGGTCTCTGGCTCATGCCTCGCCCCGGGGCGCTTTGGGCTGCGAGGTAAAATGGGCAAGGGCCGGACAGCAGCTTCCTCCTGTGTTTGGATGAAGACCTGTGTTGAGCGAAGTATCTGGGGGGGCGAGTTTTCTGGGTTCCTCATGAGATAGCTGCCTTAGATATGCTTCAAAATTTCCCAAACAGGTGAATAAGGTAAACATAACCATGCTTTAATATGACAAAAAGCTCTTCAAAGTCATTTTTATCATCTTTACTATGAAATACTGAGATCGTTGCTGAGTACCCCGTTAGAAGGGTTGTAGTTCCCACTCACTATACTGAGGGACAATGAAGATCAACAAAATAACGAATAAATCCATCAAAAAACTAAATATTAGAAATAAATATTAGCGTGTACCATGGTAACTTATATTAACCAACCATTATCAAGTCACGTCCCCTGGATCTTGAAAGAGCTTGGCATGAACAGCAAACCGGAGGATACTCATCTCACTCTTCGCTACAAGTACTTTCTCCTGATGGGACAAGCAATCAATCAATCATTGGGGGCATACGCCGGGGGGCGCGTCGCCTCGCCCACCCTACGACGCCACTCCGGGGGCTCACCACGCGCGAGTCCAGATGCAGGCTCTCTTCCAATACCAAGCAACTCACGCCAGGAATCATCAACTTGCCCCAGCCACGAGCCTTGTGGGCGCCCCTTTGGCCTTTTCTATGCCAGATTATCTTTTACAGATACAAACCGATGGGAAGGATCGGTTTCAGGGTAACGTGCCCATATAGCCGAAATTGGCGCTGACGGACTATGCAGGTAATAGGTCTCGATTCAGTCTCACGATCCAATCGCCAATTTGCTCACCCCACGAATGAACAGACTGTACTGTTTCATTAAGTAGGACTCCAAACACCTGGACCTTGGTCTTGAGCAATGAGACTTTAAGTCACAAAGGCTTTGCCTCCTCGTGCAGCGCCTCGAAAGCCATCACCAAGACCTCCAGCGACCCGGCAAAGATTACTGCATAATCGGCAAAAACAAGGTCAGTGATCTTGGTAATGCCGAAGGATGCTCCACAATCACTTTGGTCCACAACTTTTCCCAATACCCAGTCCATACAGGTGTTGAAAAGTGATGGGAAAAGGACGCATCCTTACCTCATTCCTGTATTCACAGGAAAAAAGCTGGATATACCTCCCCCACACTTTACAGCACTCTCAGTCCTAGAGTACAGGGCAGTCAGTAGACCAACAGTCCTTGCAGAAATCCCGCAAAGCCGACGAAGAACCCATAGTGACTCATGATGCACTGAGTCAAACGCCTTCTTGAGATCAATATAGGCTCCAAGCATCCCCTGTCGAAACTCCAGGCATGAACCCATACTGTTGAGGTCACTGATGCTTCAGCAGTTGACAGTGCATCAGTTTCAGCAATATATGGGCAAGCGCCTTGCCTGGCGGCACGCTGAGCAGTGTAATGCCGCGGTAATTGTTGCACTCCTGACGGTCCCTTTTCCAGAGAAGGACAACCAGCCCCCTTTTCCTGTCAGGAGGAATGGTAATTGATTGTCACACGGCAGTCAAGGCAGCATGCCACCCGCGAATCATGGCCTCACCCCCAGCTGTGAGGAGCTCCGCACTGATATTACAGACACCACCTGCCTTTCCACCCCTCAATTTTGTTACAGCCTCTCTGACTTCGTCAAGAGAGGGTACGGTTTCATTAATGGGAATGGCATCCACTACCCGTAATCCAGTTGAGTGAAGCTGCCCAATTGGAGGGTCCACCGTGAACAACTGCCCAAAGTACTCTCAGACCATCGAGCCATATGCCCATCCATGTCCGACACGAGGTGCCCATCTGCGGCTCGGATAGCACTCGCCCGAGATGGAGACTTGGAGCGGAGCTTCTTCAGGGCTCAGTAGGCGGTCATTGATGTTCAAATGGCCCTCGACATCCTCAGCGAGACTCATGACATGCTTGTCATTGTCTCTCCCCAGGAGAGTTCCAGTCCTGCGTGACAGAGCCCTCTACTGATATTGGTTCCAATGGGACCTGATGGGACGCAAACCATAAATATAAAGTGCCTTATCTGTGATGTGATGTACTCAGACTATATATATATAGATATTAACAACAACAGATAATAACAGTTGATACATGCATTAGATCACCTGTGTATGTTGGTTGTTCAATGCATAACCATGTATGTATGTATTCTAATCATTACATGTAATTTTGTGGTATTATTTGGATATCTCAAAACTTTGCAATATTTTCCCTTCAGGCAAACTAGCCTTAATCTTATTATATGTATTTCCTGTAATGTTTTGCGTTATTTTAATTTCAAAATTTAAAAGGGAGTTTTAGGAGTAACTAACCATGGCCAATTTTTGGGATAGTTAAATACATATAAACCCTTCATTAATTACGTACATTGATATGATTTAAACAGCTTTTTAGTGAGGCTGGTGAGCTATTGTTATTGTAACACTTTGAAGAGGGTGATTGAAAATTGCTGCAATGAATGTGAAATGTGAAAAGGTGTATATGTGAAATATTTCTTTCCTGCTTATGTGAGGTAGCATCTAGGAAAATACAGTCGACTACTTTATAGTGTTTGTATGAACTTCTTATGTAAATGTACGTACATACAGTACTACATATATACATACTCATATAAATATGTCTTAATACAAAATTAATTTCATTTTCATTGAGCATATGTTAATTCCTCAACCCCTTTACACCCACAATACAAAATATGTTTCAAGCAGAGCTGTAACCTCTATTATTCTACTAAACTCTACTCAACTATGTATACAGTTTGGATGCAACGTGAATAATTTGTTAGTGATGCATCACTACTTCGTGCGTGAAGCAAATCTAAACAAGCCAAATGACTTACACTCTTGTGGCCAAGCTGAGGGCCTGATCAGTAACGTTTTCAGTATTGCTGCGTCACTGCATACTACTAGTATTACCTTGTAGCACATAATCTTGCAGCTATTTATTTGGCCA